>OZ004708.1:76716282-77011791 GCA_963924515.1 Vespertilio murinus
CAGACGAGAAAACCACCCGGGGCCTCCATGGAGGCGTCTTAGGAGGCCCTGAAGCAGGGCCCTGGCTAAGCCATGCCTGTGTTCTTTTTGTTGTTGTTGTTAATCCTCATCTAAGGGTTATTTTTTTCCATTGAGTTTTAAAGAGAGTGGAAGGGAGGGAGGGAGGGGGAGAGACAGAGAGAGAGAGAGAGAGAGAGAGAGAGAGAGAGAGAGAGAGAAACATTGACAGGAGAGAGGCACATGGATTGGTTGCCTCTTGCACAGAATCAAAACCACAGCCCTCCATTCCTTTGTTTGTGGTCTGGTGCTCTACCCAATGAGCCACACCAGCCAGGGCCAAGCCTGTATTCTTCTTCTTTTTTAAAATATTTTTATTGATATTTTACAGAGAAGAAGGGAGAGAGATAGAGAGCTAGAAACGTCGATGAGAGAGAAATATCGACCAGCTGCCTCCTGCACACCCCACACCAGGGATGTGCCCGCAACCAATGCACATGCCCTTGACCGGAATCGAACCCGGGACCCTTCAGTCCGCAGACCGACGCTCTACCACTGAGCCAAACCGGTTTCGGCCAAGCCTGTATGCTTGATCCCCAGAAACTGGTAGTAATGTCTTGCTTGAAGCCTCTAATTTTGGGGTAATTTCTTACGCAGCCAGGATGACCGAGACAACCTGGATGACTTCTTCCTCTGTCTGTTTCTGGAAAGGGCAGGAGGCAGAGGGCACGGCGTGGGCAGAGGCTCAGAGGGGAGGCGGGTTTTCTCTGGCTGGGGTACCACGCGGGGCGGGGAGGGTGGAGTTCGGGCTTTGCTGGCAGGACAGTGGGAAGCGGGGTCTGGGGCAGGTGGGCTGGGAGGAATCTGGGTTTAGATTGGCCGTTCTGGTGGTGGCTGTGTGGGACCCGGGCTGTCAGGGAGCAGGACTGGAGGAGGTGGGGGGCCAGGTCTGGGACCCCAGAAGTCCCCTGTTGCAGCGGCCCTGACTCCCTGTGGGTTGCCATCTCCCCGGTCTCCAAATCCCTCCTCTCCCTCTGCTGCCGGAGACGGGAACGGAATTATATTTTAATAACTTCTTGTTTTTCCTGCGCCGCGTTCCGTGTGCACCGGGCTAAATTTAAAACCGGAAGAATGTGGGGTGCTGGTGTTCACCGAGGGGGAGATAAAGCCTCCATTCAGGTGCTGCTTTCCTGAGGAGCACAGGCTGGGGGTGGGGGTGGGGTGGGGCCTTTGTGAGTGACAGCACTGAAATGGGAATTTCTTTCCTGAATCCCAGTGGCCGGTTCCCTGAAGCTTGAGCCCGCCCCTCGCCCCTCGCCCCTCACCCCTCGGCGCCACCTCTGGGTCCTCCGTCACAGCCCCGTCACCCACCCCGTGCTGGGTGCTGGAAGCACCTGTCTGTCTGTCTGTCTGTCGCCTCCTCAGGGCCTTTACCCTCGCTGTTCCCTCGGCCGGCTCACCTTCCCCACACCGGTCTCGGGCTGGCTTACCCTGTAGGCCGCAGCTCAAACGTCACCTCCTCCCGGAAGTCCTCCCAACACCACCACCACCACCACCCCCTCTTCCCCAGCTCCAGAAGCCGCCTGGGACTCTGTGTCGCTGAGGCTGGTGATGGCGGTTGATGGAGTACATGGAGGGAACTGGGTCTTGGCCGCCCAAACCACCCCTACTCCAAACGACAGGCTAGTGGGGACCTGCCCGTCCCCCTCGCCTTCTGTATTATTCTCCCCAAGGAATTCCTGATCACTCAGGGCCCCTGCCCTGCACCGCGTACCCAGCGGTTCCCAGCCCTGTCACCCGGGAGCCACTAGCTCCTACCCTTCCCCCCAATCCTAACCGGGGTGTGTGTGTGTGTGTGTGTGTGTGTGTGTGTGTGTGTGTGTGCTGGTACCCGCTTTGTGCCCGAAGGTGTGGAGTGACTTTGCTAGGCCTCCTCGCTTCCCACCGCTGCCTCCAGGCCTTGGAGAGCCGGGGCCTCTGCCCAGCGCCCCCTCTGCCCCGGCCACACCCATCTAAGTCCTCTGCCGCTCTTTCTCTGTCATAATCAGTTCATTTTAATTTTGAGAACACTGAAGGTGGAAGACAAAGACAGCACACACCTGTGCCTCTCCCATCAGGACTGGCCGTGAATGGTTAACACTTGGCGGGCTTGCTTCAGATCTTTTTCATTAAAAAAAAACAAAACAACAATAAAAAAAAAAAAGCTCTGGCTGGTGTGGTACAATGGTTAGAGCTCAGGCCTGCCCACCGAAGGGTCGAGGATCCGATTCCTGGTCAAAGGCACGTACCTTGGTTGCAGGTTTGCTCCCTGACCCCCCACCCCCACCCCCAAACCCCACCCATCAGGGTGTGCGCAGGAGGCAACCAGTCGATGTGTCTCACATCAGTGTTTCTCTCTCTCCCTCCTCCCTTCTAGTCTGTGAAAAAGCAATGGAAAAAATATCCTCAGGTGAGAATTTAAAAAAAAAAAAAAAGAAACAAAACATTAGAACTAAACATGAAGTCTCATTTGATCCCCAGCTCCATTCCCACATTTTTATACATTTTTATACCCGTGAATGGCAAATAGGATTATGTTGTGCATAAAAACAGGCATTAATATACTCACATGGCATATATAATTCTGCAACTTGCTTTTCCACTCGGTATTTAATTTTCACTCCCTGCGTACGAGGCGGTTAGACAGACACGAGCAGAGCAAGGACAGTGATGGGGCAGGTACAGCAGGCTCCAGGGTGGGAAGTCCCGGGTGCCTAGCAATGGACAAAATGGGGAAAACAAGGCACGTCTCCTCCCCTGGCCTGTCGACCTCCTGACCTTACAGCTGCTCCCTCGAGCCTCGGGCCTCCTCTGGCCCAGCAGGCACTTGGTGAGAAGGCGCCCTCCTCTGTGAGGGGACCATCCTTTCAGCTCCAGGCCCAGAGAAGCAGCACAACCAGACCAGTGGTGCCGGGACCCGCATCAGGACCAGCCGCGCTGACCAGGAAGGAGTGCGGGCCGCAGCCCTGGAAGGAGGCCCCTGGAGGCTGGTGAGTCCTCGATTACAATCCTCCTCGGAGAGTCTCGCCTCCAAGAAGGATAGAAGCACCCTCGGTGCAGAGGACCCAGCTCCTCCCCCTCTCCCTCTGGGGAGCACGTCCCCGCGTTCCCAACCCCCACTTCTCCCCACACAGGCATCTCCACACCCCAAGGGGCTGGGGAGCCGCTGGCAGCGGCAGCTCACCCCAGGCTAGCGCCCCCTGCCCCCCACGTGAGCATGGCGGCCCAGCCAGGCTCCCCTGTGGCTGCTTCCGTCCCGCGGTCCTGAGCGCGCTTTGGCTGCGGCCAGTACGCTCCTGCTGGCTCCGCTGCCTTGAGTCTCTGGACTGAGATCTCTCCTTCAGGAAGACCAGAGCCCAGGTCTCATCTTGACAGTAGCAGCTGCCTTCAAGTCCAAGCTCTGCCGGGCCTGGGCTCTGATGCGGGGAGAGTTACCTAATCTCTCCGAGCCTCGGCTGCCTCATCTGGTAGAGCAGTCACTATTGTTGAGTCACAGACTATTCTGAAGCCTAACAGTTTAAATATATATTTTATTGATATTTTACAGAGAGGAAGGGAGAGAGATAGAGAGCTAGAAACGTTGATGAGAGAGAAACACGGACCAGCTGCCTCTTGCACACCCCCTACCGGGGATGTGCCCGCAACCAATGTACATGCCCTTGACCGGAATCGAACCCGGGACCTTCCAGTCCGCAGACCGATGCTCTACCACTGAGCCAAACCGGTTCGGCTGAAACCTAACAGTTTAAAACAACAACTGTGTGTTACCTCCTCAGCGTCCGGGGCAGGACTCCGGGAGTGGTTTGTCTGGATGTTCTGGGCTGCAGGAGCCGCTTCCAAGGGGTGCGTGCAGGTGGCTGTTGGCAGGAGGCCCCGCTCCTGTCCACATGGACTTCGCCAGAGCGAGGCGTGAACCCCCCCCCCCCATGGCTACTGGCTCCCGCTCCCCTCACCCCAGTGGAGGGCTCCCGGAGGGAGCCGGAGCGCCCTGTGTTCCCTAGTCCAGCGGTCAGCACAGGGCGGCTCTCCACCCGCATGCGGTGCATTTTTAGGCGAAGTCTTGCTCTTTGGTATTATGCTGCTGCTGTGAACAGCTTTTACGCGTCTCTTGATGCGCTTGGCAAAGCGTTTCCTCTAAGGAGTGTGGCTAAAAATGGAATCGCTGGGGCACTGGATATGTGCCCTCTGATGCATCAGTCCTCCTCCATCATCTCTCCATCTGTCCCCAGGGCAGCAGCCGGCAGCATGCGCACATGCCTCGGAGCCTTCGCTCATGCTGTTCCCTCTGCGTGGAACACGCTTCCCGCAGAAAGCCGCAGGCTCCCTCCTCGCCCCCTTCAGGCCTCAGCTCCGATGTGGCCTCCTCAGAGGGGCTTTATGAACAACAGAGACTGTTCCTCTGGTGACCCACTTCTTCACTGATGAGCGGACTCACACCTGCCACTGTAGTGTGCATTCTATTCGATTGTTTATTATGCATCCTTTCCATTGGAATGCCAGTTCCACGAGGGCAGGGATTTTTGTCAGTTTCCTCTACTGCTACCTCCCCAGAAGCCAGAACAGGGCCTGGCACACAGAAGGCATCCAGTAGATGTTGGGTGAGAGGGCATCAGGGCTGGGCAGAGCTCTCCAGGGTCCTGACACCTTCACTCTCCACCCTGCTCTCCCCTGAGCAAAAGTCAAGGTGTCAGAGGACTGCAGTCCTTCTGGGGGGCCTAAGGGGGGACCCCATGCCCTTGCCTTTTCCAGCCCCGACAGGCTTCCCGCACGGCTGGGCCCTCGGCCTCCCTCTCCATTCCAAAGCCGGCACAGGCGGGTCCGGTCTTTCTCAAACGGTGTCACGGTGGCTCTCGGCTTCTGTGGACACGTTTCAGACGCTGGTACTCGTGCCTCCCTCCCGTGACAACCCTGAGATGGCCCTGAGCTCCCCAGATAACCCAGGTCCCCTCCCCAGCTCCACATCCTTACCTTAGCCCAGCCGTGGGCAAACTATGGCCCATGGGCCGGATCCGGTCCATTTAGCTGTTCTATCCGGCCCGCGGAGCCGAAAGAGCAGAGGGTTCTCCTGCTCTCCCCTCCGCTCCTTCACCAGCACCCCAAGATGAGAGTGCCAGCATGGTCAGGTTGCTTTTGTTCCGGCCCTCCGGTCCCGTTTAAGAACCCATTGTGGCTCTCGAGTCATAAAGTTTGCCCACCCCTACCTTAACCGCTCCTGCAGTCTCTTCTGGCAGGTCAGGTGCCGAGCACAGGTTCTGGGGATTAGGACGTGACTGTTTTTTTTGGGGGGTGGGGGGACGGGTGAGGAGCAATCATTATTCTGCCAACCACAAGCAGATGCGGCCGGGGATACATCCAGTCATCCTATGAACACTTACTGAGCGCCTGTTGTATGCCCACCTGCTCTAGGGGCTGGAGACACGGCAGGGAACAAGGTAGAGTCCAGTGGTCGGCAAACTGCGGCTCGAGAGCCACGTGCGGCTCTTTGGCCTCTTGAGTGTGGCTCTTCTACAAAATACCACGGCCTGGGTGAGTCTATTTTGAAGAAGTGGCATTAGAAGAAGTTTAAGTTTAAAAAATGTGGCTCTCAAAAGAAATTTCAGCCGAAACCGATTTGGCTCAGTGGATAGAGCGTCGGCTTGCAGATCGAAAGGTCCCAGGTTCGATTCCGGTCAAGGGCATGTACCTTGGTTGCAGGCACATCCCCAGTGGGGGGGGGGGGTGCAGGAGGCAGCTGATTGATGTTTCTCTCTTATCGATGTTTCTAGCTCTCTATTCCTCTCTCTTCCTCTCTGTGAAAAATCAATAAAATATATTTTAAAAATTTCAATTGTTGTGCTGTTGATATTTGGCTGTGTTGACTAATGAGTTTGCCGACCACTGAGGTAGACAGTAACATAGGGAGAGAGACAGGAGACACGATGAGTGAAACAGAGGATATCCGACTCGGACTGCCAGGGAGGGTCTGCCAGGGGGTGAAGTCTCAGAACCCGGCCCTAGAATCTGTATGCTTTTAGTTCAGAACAAAACACATGACTTTAGGGGGTGATGGACGTGGCAGGAAACAATATCGAAACAATATCGAGCTCCGGCTGCAAAGAGACCCCTCTTCAATGGCACCTCCATTTTGTCAAGCCTCAGGCAGGTCCTGGGGGGCGGGTCTGCAACACTTTTCCGTCTGCTAACCCCACCCACGCCTCAGGCAGCAGTCCCAGCGAGACTCAGGTTAAACTGCATTTGCCATTGCTGCCACCTGTGGCAGGAGAGGCTGGTATTGTCACCTTTGTGATAAAAAAGAGACTTAAATTTTTATTTTTAATTTTTTAAAAATATATATATTTTTGATTTTTTACAGAGAGGAAGAGAGAGAAATATCAACGAGAGGAGCCGTGTGCCCCGGGTGAGCCGTGTGTCCCAGGGGGCCGTGTGCCCCGGGTGAGCCGTGTGTCCCAGGGGGCCCTGTGTCCCGGGTGAGCCGTGTGTCCCAAGGGGCCCTGTGCCCCAGGTGAGCCGTGTGTCCCAGGGGGCCGTGTGCACCGGGAGAGCCGTGTGTCCCTAGGGAAGCAGTGGGGCCCAGGGGGAGGGGCAGTGAGAACCAGAGGAGGAGCGGACTCTATTCGTGTGGCCCTGAGATAGCCACCATAAAACAAGCAGACTGACAAATGAGGAGCGGATTCTATTCATGTGATCCTGAGATGGTCACCATAAAACAAGCAGATTTTCAAATGACAGCAGGGAGGGGAAGGAGACCTGGGGGGAGATAAGAGAACAACCGAAGGACTGGTATGCATGAATACAACCAACGAACACAGAACTCTGGGGAGGGAGGGCATGAATGGGAGGTAGGGGGGTGGGGGGCAATGGTAAGATATGTACACATATAATACCTTAATAAAAAAAATTAGGAAAGTAAAAAAAATGTCACATAAACAAAACAAAAAAAAAAAAAATCTTCCATCTAAAAAAAAAGAAAGAAAAGAAAAGAAATATCAACGAGAGAGAGAGAGAGAGAGAGAGAGAGAGAGAGAGAGTCATTGATCAGCTGCCTCTTGCACACCCCCTACTGGGGATATGCCCGCAACCAAGGTACATGCCCTTGACCGGAATCGAACCCTGGACCTTTCAGTCCACAGGCCAATGCTCTATCCACTAAGCCAAACCGGTTTCAGCTATTTTTAAATTTTTAAAAATTTATTTCAGAGAGGAAAGGAGAGGGAGAGAGAGAGAGAGAGAGAGAGAGAGAGAGAGAGAGAGACATCAATGATGAGAGAGAATCATTGATCAGTGCCTCCTGCACACCCCACACCGGGGATCAAGCCCACAGCCGGGCAAGGGCCCTGACCTGGAATCGAGCCACGACCACCTCCAGTGGTTTAGAGTCAACATTCAACCACCGAGCCACACTGGCGGGGCTGCATTTATTTATTAATGTTCCAAAGGTGAGCAGGTTTAGAGGAACATATTAAACAATCGTGGATATGAGGGAAATGGCACACGTAAGAAACCATTGGCATAGATGTGGAAATGTTACCTGTCCGTTTTGCAGACGGGGAACAGAGGCCGGGGAGAGGGGGCGGTGGTGAAGGGGGCAGGAGGCATTCCACCGTCTCCACCCCGCAGCCATCTGTCAGCGGAATCTCCTCCCTCCACCCCCGCAGCCGAGGTGAGGAGATCCTCTAGAAAGATGCTCAGAGCAGCACCCTGGCAGAGGGAACGGCACGTGCAAAGGCCGGGGGCAGGACCCTGCTCAGAGTATTTCCGGAACATCCACGATGCCCGTAAGCCCGGAGCAGGGAGTGAGGGGGGAGGGGGAGGAGGGGAGGGCAGCAAGGGGACACAGGCAGGTTCTGTGGGACCTTGTGGGGAGGATTTGGGCCTTTACTACCAGGGAGGTGGGAGCCCTGAAGGGCCGTGGGACCTGACCTGACTCTCCTGCTCACAGGCACCCCCTAGCTGCTGCAGGGAGAACGAATCTGAAGGCGGAACGCAGTGGCTGAGTGGGGAGCAGCTGTGTCTCCCCTGGCGCGGGAATTCCTTCCCTGGGGTAAGGTTCTTTATCTGCTTAAGGGAGCCTGTGACAGTGCCGAGGCAGGGCTCTGAGATAATGTGCGGAAGACGCTTGTTGCCCCAGATTCTGGCTGGGCGTGGGGCTGCTGAGTTATCATTTTATCCTGTCAGGGTTTGGCTAACACACCTCCCCGAGATGGGAGGATGAGGTCAGCAGCGCCCCTGCTCGGGCCCAGATGAAGTCATCAAGACAGACAGGCAGGTGTGAGCACTGCCGAGGAAGCAGGTTTCCCTGCTAAGCCCCGTGTCCCCGGAGAGGTGAGGGTGAGCGAACCACCAGGACATCATAGGCTGCTGGGCCTAATCTTCAGCACACCCTGCTGCCCAGGAGCCCTCTCCTACAGGAAGCCCTCCTGGATTGCCTCGGCCCTCTGGGGACCTGGTGGAGGGAGGGTCTCGGGGAGATAGTCAGGGACCCCAGAGAGGCTGAGCAGACGGAGCCATGGGAGGGAAGGACAGCCAGAGGAGAGGACAGAAGTACTCCCGGGGTGAAGGGAAGGATGGCCGGCCTGGGTGTGATTCCCAACCCTGGGTGTGGATTTCTCTTGTGTTTCCACTAATGACCTTTCCCCCCCCCCTGCCCCAGGGTCCAATCCAGGATCCCACTTTGCTCTGAGCGTCCCACTGCCCATTAAAATAGCCCAATTGTAATGTTTAAGTAATTTGCATAATCCCTGCTTCGTGCTTCACTGGAAAGTCAGCGCCGTGAAGGCTGTTCCCGATGGGCCTCAGTGCCTGGAACAGTGCCTGGTATGAAGTAAGAGCTCACTAAATCCACCTGGGCTGCATGAGTACGTGGGTGGGACAGGCCAGAGCTCGGACTCCTCACCTCTGCTCCCATGGACGCCTGGCGACTTTGGACAGGTGGTAGCCCTCACCGGTTGGCCCTCCCAGACCCACAATGCCCTGCAGTTCAGCCTGGTGGGGGCAATCAGCCCCGGCGGAGGGAGGGAGAGAGGAAGCTGGGGCCGACAGGCGAAAATCCCTGGGGCCCAAACCAGAACCGGATTCAGGAGCTGGCTAGCTCCCTCGTGGAGCCATCTCACCAGCTGTGTCTGGGGTGCGAGGAGGGTTCCAGGGTGGAGGGAACAGCTCACCGGGAGAACCTTCAACCCTTCAGCCCTTCCACAGGATCCTTTGCCTCCTTCCCATGGCCCGGGGGCTCCTGGGAGCAGCGAACCAAAGCCCCCAATGCTAACGCCAGTCCTCCGGGCACTCATCTCAGTTCAGCTCTCTCCTGCATCCGCTCAGCCCCCCCCCCCCCCCCCCCCACAACTGCCCTGCAAGGTGGTATCAGTGCTTTGACCGAGGTCAGCAAGCCGAGAACAGAAAGGGCCTTCCTTCCAGCTTCTCCCCATGGCTGACTCCTGCTCTCGCTTCAAGGGTTAGCTCAGTGGTCACCTCCCCCGGAAGCTGCCCTGGGCCCCAGGCGTGGCCCAGTGACTGGTCCAGGCTCCCACAGCGGCCTGTGTGTGCCTGCCACAGCCCTGACCTGGCGGCCTGTGTGCGCGTCAGGCCTCTGCTGAGCCTGCTGTGTCCTCAGAGTTTCACAAGCCTCTGAAGCTTGTGAAATGTGAGGGCGCCCATGTTCCAGACACAGGAGCTGAGGCCCCACACAATGGCGTTTTCTCCCGCCAGGAATGCTGTGGGGCTCACCACCAACAGCAGCCGCGGGCCCGGCCACCCTCCCAGCCACACACCACATGCGCACGTGCACGCCCGGCGGGAGCCTCTCTCCCCAGGCACCGGCCTCCCACGCGCGCGGGCAGCCAGCAGGTGGCTGCTCGGCGGACGCCTGTAAATGCATCCCCCTCGGAGGCCCAGCTTGCTCCTTTGCTCAGCGTTTAGCTCAGCGTTTAGCTCAGCGCTCCGCGGGAGGAAGGTGCCGGGAATGGAAATGGGGGCAAAGCACTGAGGCTGCCGTAGGACCTTCCCTCCCCACTTTTCTCCTGCCTCCTGTCAGCAGAGGGGAAGAGGGGTCCCCTGGCCTGTGGCCCTGACCTCTGGTTGAGCCAGTGACCTCAGAGATGACCACAGCTCCCTCCTGCCCCCCCCCCCCGTGCTCTTGGGGAGGTTCTGTGAGACCTCCTGGCCTGTGGGGCTCCAGCAAGCTTCCACCCTCGTCATCCTGTCCCCCTTTGGGTCCACCCACCCACTCTTCCTTTTCCTTTTCTTATTTCCTTTTTGTTTTTAAATATATATATTTTATTGATTTTTAAAAATATATTTTATTGATTTTTTACAGAGAGGAAGGGAGAGGGAGAGAGAGCTAGAAACATCGATGAGAGAGAAACATCGACCAGCTGCCTCCTGCACAGCTCCTGCTGGGGATGTGCCCGCAACCAATGTACATGCCCTTGACCGGAACCGAACCTGGGACCTTTCAGTCCACAGACCGATGCTCTAGCCACTGAGCCAAACTGATTTTGGGTCTTTTTTTTTTTTAAAATACATTTTTATTGATTTTAGAGAGGGAAGGGAAAGATAGAAACATCAATAATGAGAGAGAATCATTGATCAAGGCCAGAGAGAATCATTGATCACGCCCCTGGGGATCAAGCCCAGAACCCAGGCACATGCCCTGACTGGGAATCGAGCCACGGCCTCCTGGTTCATAGGTCGACACTCAACCTCTGAGCCACGCCGGCGGGCCCACCCTCGCTCCTAAGTGGCCTTGGGAGGGGTCTCGCCGGCTGATGAGATGGGCTGGGACGGATGGATTAAGGGCAGGGGGGAGTTACCGCTGGGCTTGGAGCAGAGGGCGGGGAGGGGGGTTGTTGTGGCCACTGTCACCACGGGTCCCCCCAAGCTCCTGGGCAGTGGGGAAGCCGCCAGGCCAGGGGCTCCCGGAGAAATCTTCCTCTCCGCACGGGGGTCTCATTGCACAGGGACGAGGCAGAGGCACAGAGAAGAGGATCCCTTTCTCGGGGTCACACAGCCTGGCAGGGTGCAAGGCCTGACTCTGGGGTGCAGGTGACACTGCATGGGTTTAGGGTTTGGGTGACTTGGACTTGGGACCCCTCCCCACATGCAGATCCAGACCTCGTTAGCCACCAGTTCCTGTGAGAGAGGGCGCTGCTGGGCCAGCTGTGGGCAGCGCACGCCCCCTGCTGCGCGTGGCTGGAAGCGGCACAGCAGGACCCCGAGCCCAGGCAGAGCCCCTGGCCTGTTCTCCACTAGGCTCCGGAGCCCCTTCCTCCCCCCCCCCTCCCCCAGTGCCCCGGCCTCTGGGAGCAGCCCCAAGCATGGCCAGGCCACTCAGGAGAGCTGCACATATTGCACCCAACTCAGACTGCCTGCCCCAGGTTCTAATCCCACCTCTGTCACGACTGCTGCTTCTGAGCCTCAGTTTCATCATCTGTGAAATGGAACACTTGCAGCCCCTTGCGGGGTTGCGGTGAGGATTTGATGAGCTAATTTATGTAAAGGGCTAATAGCGGCTGGCACATAGTAGGTGCCCAATAAGTATTAGTTATACCATTGTTGCTATTATTACCAGATGTGGCGCTGGGCCCTTTCTTAAAAAAACAAAACAGTCTTATTGAGACCTAATTTACATACCGTGCCATTCACTCGTCCAAAGTATACGACTCAGTGTTTTGGTATATTACATTATCCATTTCTAAAATTATGGTAAATGTATAATATAATGTTTATCACCTTAACCATTTTAAGTGTACAGGTCAGTGGCATTAAATACATTCACATTGTTGGGTAATTGTCACCACCATCCGTCTCCAGAACTTCCTCATCTTCCCAAACTGCAACTCCGTCCCCATTAAACTCCCACTCCCACCACCTGCCCCAGCCCCTGTTCCCCCCCCCCCCTCTGTCTCTATGTATGTGACTCCTCTAGGGACCTGCTATGAGCAGAATCGCACACTGTGTGTCCTTCTGTGCCTGACTTATTCCACTCAAGGTCATGTCCTCAGGGTTCACCCACGTTAGAGCTGGAGTCAGAATTTTCCTCCTCCTTCAGGGTCAGGGTAACTTGGACTTGGGACCTGAATAATATTCCATTGAACAGATGAGCCACATTGTGCTTATTCACCGTCTGCTGATGGACACAGGTTGCTTCCACCTTTTGACTATTATGAATAATGCTGCTGTGAAACTGCTGTCTGCGGCCCTGCTTTCAACCTCATTGGGCAGATGCCTGTGCGTGGAATTGCTCAGTCATAAGCTAAGTCTATGATTAATTTTTAAGGAACCACCAAACTTTTCCCCAACAGCTGCACCATTTTACATCCCCCACCACCATCAATGTTCAAAGTCCTAATTTCTTCACATTCTTGTGAACATCTAAAAAAAATCCTCACTGAAACCAGTTTGGCTCAGTGATAGAGCGTCGGTCTTCGTACTGAAAGGTCCTGGGTTCGATTCCGGTCAAGGGCATGTACATTGGCTGCAGGCACATCCCCGGTAGGGGATGTGCAAGAGGCAGCTGGTCGATGTTTCTCTCTCATCGACATTTCTAGCTCTCTATCTCTCTTCTTCTCTGTAAAATATCAATAAAATATATATTTTTTAAAATCCTCACCAGAGGATATGTTTATTGATTTGAGAGAGAGAGAGAGAGAGAGAGAGAGAGAGAGAGAGAGAAACATTGATGTGAGGAGAAACACCGATCAGTTACCTCCCATATCCACCCCACCCAGGAATCAAATCTGCAACCGGGGCATGTGTCCTGACTGGGAATGGAATCATGACTTCCTGGTTGATAGGTCAACTCTCAACCATTGAGCCACACTAGCTGGGAAGAACCTGCATTTAAAATATTTATTTTTTTTCAAAACAACAATGCGGTACCATCTCACACCTGTCAGAATGGCCAACATCAACAAAACAACAAACAACAAATGTTGGCGAGGTTGCGGAGAAAAAGGAACCCTGGTGCACTGCTGGTGGGATTGTAGGTTGGTGCAACCACTGTGGAAAACAGTATGGAGCTTCCTCAAAAAACTGAAAATGGAACTCCCATTTGACCCAGTAATCCCACTACTAGGAATATACCCCAAGAAACTAGAAAGACCAATCAGAAAGGATATATGCACCCCTATGTTCATAGCAGCACAATTTACAATAGCTAGGACTTGGAAACAGCCTAGGTGCCCGTCAGCAGATGAATGGATCAGAAAACTATGGTACATCTGCACCATGGAATACTATGCTGCCATAAAAAGGAAGGAATTCTCATCATTTGCAGTAACCTGGATGGAATTGGAGAGCATCATGCTGAGTGAAATAAGCCAGTCAATGAAAGAGAAACACTACATGACCTCACTCATTTATGGATATTAAAGAACATTATAAACGAATGAACAGAAAGATAGATATAGTGACAGTAAAACAACAGGCAGTCTGTCAAATGACAGCGGGGGGGGGGGAGGGAGGGTAGGGAGATCTGGGGGAGATAAGAGATCAACCGAAGGACTGGTATGCTTGCATATAAGAATAACCAATGGACACAAAACTCTGGGGAGGGAGGGCATCTATGGGGGGGGGCAATGATAAGCTATGTACACAGATAATACCTTAATAAAAAAATAAATAAAATATTTATTTTTTATTGATTTCAGAGAGGAAAGGAGAGGGAGAAGAGAGATAGAAACATCAATGATGAGAGAGAACCATTCATTGGCTGCCTCCTGCACGTCCCCTACTGGGGATCAAGCTTGCAACCCAGGCATGTGCTCTTGACCAGAACTGAACCCAGGACCTTTCAGTCTGCAGGCTGTCGCTCTATCCACTGAGCCAAATCAGCCAGGGCAGAACCTGCATTTTTTATTCATTCTCTTATTTGTGGACCTGGAGCTTTATTATCCTCATGCCACAAATGTGGACAATGGAAGCTCAGGAGATGAACACTTGTAGGCAGATATTGGTGGGTAGGACTGAACCCACCGCGGTCACACTCCAAGCCTGCTCGTGCCCACGCAGCACTCATTGCAACAACCTGCTGTGGTTTGACGAGGTGCTAGAATGGCTCCCTCTGCCTGTGACCCCCAACTACCCGGATCCAAAGAAGGGGTCTCCATAATTTGGGGCTCAGGGATGTGAAGAGATGGATTTAGGTCTTAACCAGGGGCCAGTCTGACCCCCAGGAAATGCTTGGCAATGACTTGGGGGAAAGGGTCTGCCTTGGCATTGAGAGGGTGGAAGCCAGAGAGGCTGCTCAACATTCCACAGAGCACATGATGCCCCCCCCCCGCCACCTGCCCCCCCCCCCCCCCCGAATTACTGCCTCAAATGTCAATAGTGCTGAGGATGGGAAATCCTGGCTTAGAGAGAGTGGGTCCTAGCTGGGGGTGAGAAGAGGTAGGACACCCAGTCCTAGGTTTTAAATCGAGTCCCTGCCACTTGTGCCTGCATGTCCTCAGGCAGTTCACGTCCCCTCTCTGGGCCTCAGTTTCCCCCTCCAAAAAGGAATAAAGAAGCATTTCATCTGTGCCATAGTTTCCCCGGTCCTCCCCACCACCCACTGTGCAGGATGGGGGACCAGGCACTCAACAAACATCTGTTATCTGGCCTGGCCTGGCCTCCCCTGGCTCTAGCTGCGCTCGGCCCTGGGTTGGGGCTGCGGAGAGGAAACAGGAGCGAGGGAGCTGGGAGCCGCTCCCGGGCCCAGTTCCCAGGACTCACAGCTGCATCCTCACGGGGGTGGGGGATGCCCAGCTGGCCCTCCGCCCCACCTGCAGGCGGCGGGAGGCTCATTCCCACGGGGGCTGAGGCTGGTTCTGGGCGTCCCCGGAGGGAACTCCAGGGCCTGTCCACCCGGCCACTGCCCAGACCTCACGGCGGATCTTCCACCCGGGGTCAGTCAGCCCGCCCGGGGGACTGGAACCTGCGTTTTTAAGGGGCCCCCAGGTGATGCGGACGTAAAGGGTTCCCGGGTTGTACTTGAAGAAACAAGCTTCTACCCCAATTTGTTTCCCAGGAGGGTACACTGAGTCCCGTAGGGAGGAAGGGTCCTGTCCCAAAGCGCACGGTGGATGTTTTTCTCTTTGACTCCGAGCCTTCCTCTCTCCCCTTGGGTCTCTTTGTTTTGCCTCGGCCCCCCTCCTCCCCTTTCTTCCGACGGCCCCGGCCGCGGCGCCCCCAGCATCCGGCCGGTCCGGCGATTCCGGAGGAATCCCCCGAGCGAGCCGCCCGGCCCCGCCCCCGCCCTGGCCCCGCCCCTCCCGCGGCGGCGGCCTGCTTCTATTGGCTTTTTTGTACGCCGCCCGCACTGCTATTGGCTGAGTCCGTGGCTTTGGCCCCGCCCCCCGAGTGGGCGGGGCCCACGGGGGGCCCGGCGGCCGGAGGGCCAGAGCTTCGCGCCCCACCCGCCGGGTTAACACGCGCGAGTTCCGCGGCGGCGCGGCGGCCCCTCGGAGGCGGTGGGACCGGGTCCCGGCTGTCGGATCCACGACGCGCCCCGAAGAGCAGGTGAGAGAGCGACGCCGGGCTTATTTCGGGGGCTACCTGGCCGCCCCCCGTCTCTCCCGCCACGTCGTGCCCTGCAGACCCGGCTTCCCGCGCGCCTGGTCCTGCCCGAGTTCCCCCCTCCCTCTTCCCTCCCCTCGGCCTCTGACACCCTTTTGCTCCCTGGGTTTTCGGGGAGGGCACGGTGGGCGTGCACGGCCCCCACTGGCCTGGGCGGTGCTCTGGCGCCAGAGAGCCCCCTGCTGACCCCCAGGGGGACTCGGATGGACTCGACTCCCTTCACCTGGCGCCAGGTGTGGGGCCAGGCTCCAGGCTGTAGGGAGAGCCAAGGCCAGGCCCACCCACACTGGCCACCCAGGGGCTCCCCGGTGGCCCGAAGCCTTGGCCTCAGTTCTGCCAGCTGTGAACTGGGACTGTCACCCGCTGGGGTAACTGGGCAGGTGAGCTGACCCGGATCTGAGGGCCTCACTACCTCCTCCATTCTGGGGCCCCTCCTGGAGGAGCGGCTGCCCCAGGTGTAACCAGGTCTCCATGGTTACCTCTGGAGTATGTCTGAGCCCAGCTGCAGGAGGTGAGGGCCCTGAGGGGCTGCAGATGGGTGAGAGCAGTTGTGCAAGAGGTCGGCAAACCCCGGCTCGCGAGCCACATGCGGCTCTTTGGCCCCTTGAGTGTGGCTCTTCCACAAAATACCACGTGCGATTGAAACTTCGTGGCCTGTGCGCAGAAGTGGGTTTCCGGCTCTCGAAAGAAATTTCAATCGTTTGTACTGTTGATATTTGGCTCCGTTGACTAATGAGTTTGCCGACCACTGGAGGGGAGCTCAGGTCTTGGAATCTGACACACCTGCTTTCCCACTCACAGAGGATTCCATCCTCGCAGCCTCAGTTTCCTGTCTGTGTCGTGGAAGGCACAGAACGCCCGGGGCTAAGTGCTGCCGCCAGGATTAAATGCCGGACTGTGCGTCTCCTTCGTGTCCTCAGGCAGTTCACTTCCCTTCTCTGGGCCTCAGTTTCCCCCTCCAGAATGGAGTAGAGAGGCTTTTCTCCCGGCCCTCACCCCCTCCCACTTTCCCTCTCTCTAACCGGCACACCCCCAGGCATCGTCCTGCCTCAGGGCCCGTGTGCGGGCTGTTTCCTCCACCACCTGGCCAGGTCCACAGAGTCCATTTTAAAACATAGCAAGCTGCCTAGATGGGCTGGGCCAAGGCTGGGCAGCTGGGAGGGTGGAGGAGGCAGGGACGCTGTACCCATGGGAACCGTAACCACGCGCTGTAGCCCGGGCCGCTCCAACACCTGGGCTGTGCTGCTCCCACTTGGCAGGCTCCCGGCCGGGGACACCGGCCACAGGTGAGTGCCCAGCCCAGGGGGGTCTTGAACCCCATTCTGGCGGGGAGCAGGGCAGGGGGTCCCTACGAGAAGAAACTAGTCAGGCGGGTGCAGATTTGAGGCCTCCTGCTGTGTAACCCTGGGTGTGTCTGAGGCCCTGAGCCGGTGTCCTCCTCTGAGGCCTGGCAGGTAAGGGGCCTTGGTGGTGTGATGAGGTGGATTTAGGAGGCCTCAGCGTCTCTGTCTGTCGAATGGGGCCCCAGACGGTGCCTGGGAACAGCCCGCTGTTGGCATGGAAGCAGCCACACTTGGAGGCAGGTGCGGAGTAGTCTGGGTGCAGCCCCGGGTGTTACACACCGAGAGGTGGGGGCCCAGAGCCGGCAGGACCGGCCGTCCCACGGCGTACCACCTTCCTCGGGATGCCCACACCCCTCCAGGCGACCTCCCCTGGAACCCACCCTCCTGAGCTCTCATGGAGGGACCTCAGGCCGAGTCCTTGAGGGCTTTAATCTAAGGCCGTGTCCTCCAGGCCTCAGTTTCCCCTGTGTCCCGTGCGATGGTGGAGGTCGGGAGCATCCGCCTGGGGAAGCCAGTGCTGCTATGTAACCTTGGGGTAACTCTGTCTCTGGTCTCAGTTTTCCTGGCTGGACAGTGGGGCCCACCATTGAGATCTCTGTGACCCTCTGACAGGTCGTCTATTCATTCAACACACAGATTCTGAGCACCCACTGTGAGCCAGGCTTCAGGGTTGGAAGCCCTGTACTTTCAGCCAGAAAAACCCTTACACTTAGTAGTAACTGCATGAAGATAATGGGGATCAGGCAGATGGGGAAGTTAGTCTAAATGGGGGTTCTGAGCCACAACCGGTTTGGTTCAGTGGATAGAGCTTCGGTCTGCGGACTGAAGGGTCCCGGGTTTGATTCTGGTCAAGGGCATGTACCTTGGTAGCGGGCACATCCCCGGTAGGGGGTGTGCAGGAGGCGGCTGGTCGATGTTTCTTTCTCATCCATGTTTCTAGTTCTCTGTTCCTCTCCCTTCCTCTCTGTAAAAAAAAAATCAATAAATTTTAAAATAAATAAATAAATAAATAAATAAATAATGGGGGTTCTGAGGGGGCCTCCTGAGGAGGCAGTACTTGATCTAAGCCCTGAATGACAAAGAAGAAACAGCTACGTGGAGACCTGGGGTGGGAGGTGGGGAAGGGCATTCCAGGCTCAGGGCACAGACCCAGCAATGGCCCTAGGGCAGAACCTTGCCCGGTGTGTGGAGCAACTGGGAGGAAGCCTGTAGGGCAGAGTGAGCTAGAAGAGGATGGGGAGAGAGAGGAGGAGGAGGAAGAAGTGAAAAAAGGAAGAGGAGGTGAGGGCCGGAGGCGATGGAGGAGGTGGATAGCCTGGAGGGAAGTGAGCAGAGGGCTGGGGCCCCACTTAGGTGTTTACCGGCGCCCTCTGGTGGCTGCTTCAGGGAGGCCAGCATGGGATGCTGGGGGTCTTGGGCAGGTGAGAAAGGTGCGAATCCAGAACTCATTTAGGGGCTGCATGCACTTCCCTGCCACGTGGCCCTGAAGCCTCCACTGGCTGTTCAACACCTTTTGCTCAGCCCAGCCCCGCCGGTCCTGTGCTTCCTTGCATGGGTTTGGCAGTAGTCTCCCCGCATTCCTGTTCGGCCCCCAGACCCTTCCTCGGTAGAAATCTGACCACAGTTGAAAGTGTGCTGGCTTTCACAGACCCTGCTTGTCCTTGGGGTGGCCCCCCAGACTCTAGGGAACCCAGTTTGATAGCCACTGGTGTCTCCCCAACCTCAGACAGGCAGATTCCCCTTCCCCTTGGGCCGTGTTTAAAACGAGCGCTGGCTGAGCAGTGAGCAGTGGTTAACGAGGGCTCCGTGTAGTGGGCACCTGGTGTTGTGGGAGCAAGGCCCGTTGCCACCGTGGGCAGAGGCGGGCCCCCTGCGGCCGTCCTTGGCCACTGCAGCCAGGACAGAGCGGAGAGGGGAGTGGCTGGTCTGGACCTGCCAAGCGGGTGCATCAATTATTGACACCCTTTGTGTGGGGCATGAAGAATTCATGTGGTGGGCAGGCTGCCTGTGGCCGTGGCATGCTGGAGCAGTCACCCCAGCTCACGAGAGCCCCTCGCTGTATTCTCAGGAATTTTGCCATTTATTAAACATGACAGACTGTGGGGGGAGGGGGAGAGGTGAAGGCATATGCAGGGGGTAGGGGAGGCTGGGGGGAGGTCAAGGAGGAAAAAAGGAGACATATGTACTACTATTTGTAATCCCTCAAACAATGAAAAAAATGACAGGCTGTGAACTTACGGTTAATGACATATTGGAAATAAGGCACGGACTATTATTTAGCCATAAAAAGGAGGGAGGCACTCACTGACACTCACTACAGCGTGGATGGCCCCTGATCACATGGCGCCCATCGAGGGAAGCCACACGGAGGGCCGAACAGCGTGTGACTCCACCGGAGTGGGATGCCCAGGACCGGCAGATCCGGAGGCAAGAAGCGGGTCCGTGGCTGCCTGGGGGAGGAGGGCGGGGGGTGGGGAGCGGCTCCAGGAACAGTGGGAGTTGGAGTGTCCAAAACAGGAACGGGACAAAGGTTGGAGTCCAAACCCTGAAGTGGGGTTGGCAGAGAGCGAACGTCCGAAGCGTGGACCGGGCTCCAGTGTTTTGGGGGAGAAAGTGGGGGGCAGGGAGGGAGTCAACAGCGGCCCCTGGGTGTCTGGACACCCGTTCACAGGAGGGAAAGCTTCCCTGGGGCCCGGGCTTGTCTGGAGCCTCTGTGGCCGGAGGCCCTGCTGTTCCTCTCAACGCGGACAGGTCCTGCCAGGACCGCTGCCGGGCACAGCCTCCCCCCCCCCCACCTTGTCCTTCCCAACACCCCAGCCCGTGTCACCTGCTGTCCCCGCCACCTCCCTCCCTGCCCCCACGGCCTGGAGTCATCCTGTTTATTTCCATGTTCACTGATTTCTGGCACCTCCTTCCATTCCAGTGTGGGCGACATCTCTTAGGGGGCCATTTTGGAAATTTGGGAAACGTGTGGTTTTTGTGTTTTGTTTCTGATAATGGCAGGATGTTCTAGCGTTGGGGGCAGGGACCAGGTGTCCAGCCGTGCTCAGGGCAGCCCTCGGCCTCCACTTCCTAATGTCCTGCCAAAAACATAAGCTGATGAGCGGGGCTGTTTTTTTTGCACCATTTTAATATTCAGCGACTATTCCTGGGTAAATGGAGGGGAGATGGAACTCTTTTGATAGGCATTTATAACTATATACTAGAGGCCCAGTGCATGGACCTAAGTCGGCAGGTGGACATCCCCCAAGGGGTCCCGGATTGCAAGAGGGTGCAGGCCAGGCCGAGGGACCCCACTGGCCCACGATTGGGGCCAGGGAGGGACTGCAGGAGGGCTCCATGGCATGTCTAACCTGTCTCACCCAGTCCCAATTGGCCGGACCCCAACAGCAAATTAACCTACTGGAGTGTCTGCCCCCTGGTGATCAGTGAGCATCATAGCAACTGGTCGAATGAACGGACATTTGACATATTAGGCTTTTATTAATAGGACTAGAGGCCTGGTGCATGACATTCATGCACTAGGGGGGCGGGATCCCTCAGCCCAGCCTGCGCCCTCTCGCAGTCCAGGACCCCTCAGGGGATGTTCACCTGCTGGCTTAGACCACCGCTGCACTCGCCAGCCATGAGCCCAGCTCAGGGCTTCTGGCTGAGCGGCACTCCCCTGTGGGAGTGCACTGACCACCAGGGGGAAGCTCCTGTGTTGAGCGTCTGCCCCCTGGTGGTCAGTGCATGTAATAGCAACTGGTTCCGCCATTTGGTCTATTTGCATATTAGACTTTTATTATATAGGACTAGAGGCCCGGTGCATGAAATTTGTGCATGGGGGGGTGTCCCTCAGCTCAGCCTGCACCCTCTCCAATCTGGGAGGGACCCCTCGAGGGATGTCCGACTGCTCATTTAGGCCTTATCCCAGCAGTCAGACATCCCTCTCACAATCCAGGACTGCTGGCTCCCAACTGCTCACCTGCCTGCCCTCCTGATTGCCCCTAACCACTTCTGCCTGCCAGCCTGATCACCCCCTAACCACTCCCCTGCCAGCCTGATTGATGTCTAATTGCTCCCCTGCCAGCCTGTTTGCCCCCAACTTCCCTCCTCTGCCGGCCTGGTCACCCCTAACTGCCCTCCCCTGCAATCTTGATCGCTCCCAACTGCCCTCCCTTGCAGGCCTGGTCCCTCCCAACTGCCCTCCCCTGCTGGCTGTCTTTTGGTGGCCATCTTATATCCATATGGGGACAGGATCTTTGACCACCTGGGGCAGCCATCTTGTGTGTTGGCGTGATGGTCAATCTGCATATTACTCTTATTAAATAGGATGTTCACCATATGGGCAAACCTCTGATAGATTTGCTCCATCCTTGAGTGCAGTGAGCTTGAGCTTTTAAAGAGGGAAATTCTTTTTAATCAAACATCTCACCCTGGCCAGGCAACTCAGTTGGTTAGAAAGTCATCCCAATATGCCAAGGTTTTGGGTTTGATCCCTACTCAGGGCACATATAAGAATCAATAATGCATAAATAAGTAGAAAAACAAAGCTCCCTCTCCCCTTTTCTCTTTCTCTAAAATCTGTTAAAAAACAAACAGACCTGTCCTGAGTACCTACTGAGTGCCTGTCAATGTGAAAGTGATTTACAAATCTTAACGGCATCATCTTACTTTCTGTTTGTATTGCAGTTTGGGCCACGTCCTATTTTTAAATGCATTTAGCATTATAAAAAATGAGCTATAAAATATAGATAGTGAGGGGCATAAAGATAACGGGTATACACACTTAATAGTAAGAGCTTCGCTTGATGAGATATAAACTCACAACTTTAAAGTATTCAAATTCCAGAACATTTCTCCACCCCTAGAAGAAGCCCTGTCTCCATCAGCGGTCAGTCCTCACCCCTCCAGCAACTGCTTCCCGCCCCCGTGCATGTGCCCTGGACATTCCACATGAATGGAATCACACACTGTGGCCTTTGTTTTGTTTTGTTTTAAATATATTTTATTGATTTTTACAGAGAGGAAGAGAGAGGGATAGAGTTAGAAACATCGATGAGAGAGAATCACCGATCAGCTGCCTCTTGCACACCCCCTACTGGGGATGTGCCCGCAACCAACAACGTACATGCCCTTGACCGGAATCGAACCCAGGACCTTTCAGTCCGCAGGCCAACGCTCTATCCATTGAGCCAAACCGGTTCAGCTTTTTTTTGTTTTTAAATAAATCTTTATTGTTCAGATTATTACAATTGTTTCTCTCTCTCTCCCCTCCCCTCCATAGCTCCCCTCCACCTGGTCCCCACTCCACCTTCTGCCCTTACCTCCCCCCACTCCTCATCCATAGGTATATTATTTTTGTCCACTCTCTTCCCGTGGCCCCCCCCCCCCGCCCCCCACACAGACACCCCTTTCCCCCTGAAAATTATCAATCTCCTCCCATTCTATGCCCCTGATTCTATTATATTCACCAGTTTAATCTGTTCCTCAGATTTTCAATTCACTTGACTTTTAGATTCACTTGTTAATAGATGTGTATTTGTTGTTCATAATTTTTATCTTTACTTTTTTCTTCTTTTTCCTCTTTTTATTTATTTATTTTATTTATTTTTTAAAAAATATATTTTATTGACTTTTTACAGAGAGGAAGGGAGAGAGATAGAAAGCTAGAAACGTCAATGAGAGAGAAACATCAACCAGCCGCCTCCTGCACATCCTCCACCGGGGATGTGCCCACAACCAATGTACATGCCCTTGACCAGAATCGAACCAGGGACCTTCCAGTCCGCAGACCGATGCTCTACCATTGAGCCCAACTGGTTTCAGCTTCTTTTTCCTCTTTTTAAAGAATACCTTTTAGCATTTCATATAATACTGGTTTGGTGGTGATGTACTCCTTTAGCTTTTTCTGATTTGTGAAGCTTTTTATCTGCCTTCAATTCTGAATGATAACTTTTCTGGGTAGAGTAATCTTGGTTGTAGGTTCTTGCTATTCATCACTTTGAATATCTCTTGCCACTCCCTTCTGGCCTGCATAGTTTCTGTTGAGAAATCAGCTGATAGTCATATGGGTGCTCCCTTATAGGTAACTGTTTTTCTCTTGCTGCTTGTAAGATTCTCTCTTTGTCTTTTGCTCTTGGCATTTTAATTATGATGTGTCTTGGTGTGGTCCTCTTTGGATTCCTTTTGTTTGGGGTTCTGTGTGCTTCCTGGACTTGTAAGTCTATTTATTTCACCAGGTGGGGGAAGTTTTCGGTCATTATTTCTTCAAATAGGTTTTCAGTGTCTTGCTCTCTCTCTTCTTCTGGCACCCCATAATTCTGATGTCAGTACGCTTGAAGTTGTCCCAGAGGTTTCTTACACTATCTTCAACTTTCTGGATTCTCTTCTCTTCTTGCTTCTCTGGAAGAGTGTCTTTTGTCTCTTTGTATTCCAAATCTTTGACTTGATTCTTGTGTTCTTCTAGTCTGCTGTTGGGTCTCTGAATAATATTTTTTATTTCAGTCAGAGTATGTTTAATTTCTAGTTGGTTTAATTTCTTTTTCATATCCTCGAGGGACTCGTTAAATTTATCGGCCTTTTCTAGGAAATTCTTGAAAAACCTTATAACCATGGTTTTGAACTCTATATCCAGTCTTTTGTTCTCCATTTCTTTGAGATCTCCTTCCTTTACTCGGCATTTTTGCTGCTTATGCAAAAGCAGCTGTGTGGAGCCCGGATGGGTTTGTAGAATATGCAGGACGGGGCCTCAGGGTGGGGCGGGATCTCAGGACGTCCTTTCAGCGTTTCCAAGACCCACGCTTCAGTGCAATAAACAGTGATTGCTGCACGCACCTCTGCAAAAAAGTCACCCTCACTATTGGACCTGGTGGCAAACAGACCAACTTCTCCCCGTAGGCATCTGGGTCCCCCGAGTGACCCCAGAAACTGGATTTCAGAATGATCAGGAGCTTGTTTCCCTTCGGGCTGAGAAAAAGCCGGGCACCCAGTCGCCCACCACCAGCCCGATTCGCGTGCCTCCGCACCCAGGCTCCTCAGCTTTTCAGCGCCTGTGCTCCTTTCTCTCTCAGCCAGCCTTCCCGTGGTTCTGGGTGACAGACGTTTTGTCTTTTAGTTGTAGTTTTGACATTGTTATGTGAGGCGGCAGTAGTTGCTCACCTACGCCGCCACCTTGGTTTTTCCACACACTGTGGCCTTGGGGTCTGGCTTCCCTCACTGAGCACCGTGTGCTCAAGCTCCATCCGCACTGTAGCGAGTGCCAGTGCTTCGGTCCTTTTCGTGGCCGAGTGACACTCCACTGTGTGGGCCACATTCTGTTACTCATTTGGTGATGGCATTGGGGTTTTCACTCTGGGTACATGAATTGTGCTGCTGTGAACACGTGCGTATGAGCTTCTGTGTGGACGTGTGTCTTCGTTTTGGGGAGTAGATGTTTGTGAGCGGAATTGCTGGGCCACGCAGTAACTCTGTGTTTGAGAAATTGCCAATTCTGTTTTCCACAGCAGCCGCACCGTTTTCCGTTTTTCATACCATCTGTACGTGTGAGGGCTCCAGTTTCTCCACAGCCTCACCAGCCCTTGATACTCTCTTTTGTTGTTAATCCTCACCCAAGGATTTTTTTCCCATTGATTTAAATATATATATATATATATATATATATATATATATATATATATATATTTTATTGATTTTAGAGAAGAAGGTAGAGGGGAAGAGAGATATGAACATCAATAATGAGAGAGAATCATTGATTGCCTCCTGCACGTCCACCACTGGGGACAGAGCACACACCAGGACATGTGTCCTGGCCGGGAATTGAACCATGACCTCCTAGTCCATAGGTCAACATTCAGCCTCCGAGCCATGCTTTTCCATTGATTTTTAGAGAGAGTAGAAGGCAGGTAGGGAGGTAGGAGGAAGTGAGGAGGAAGGAAGGAAGGAAGGAAGGAAGGAAGGAAGGAAGGAAGGAGAGGGAGAGAGGGAGAGAAAGAGGTGTGTGAGAGATGTGAGAGAGATACACTGATTGGTTGCCTCCTGCACATGCCCTGACTGGGGGCTGGGTATCGAACCTACAACCCAGGTACATCCCCTTGACTGGAACTTGAACCTGTGACCCTTTGGTGCTTGGGCCAGTGCTCTAACCACTGAGCGAGCAGCACTGGCCGGGGGGATAGTGGGTGTGAAGTGATAGGTCTTTGGTGGCCAAGCATGTGGGCCACCTTTTCAGCTGCTTGTTGGCCATTTGTATATCTTCTTTGGGGAAACGTTAGCTATTCTTTATTTAAATATAATGCACAGACCATAAAATTCCTCCTTTAAAGTGTACACTTCGCTGGGTTTTGGTGCAGCCATCTAACTCAATGGTGTTCTATGTTCGCATGGCCCCAGACTGAACAGAACGTGAGGCGTCCCAGACCCCATGCCCCAATCCCCTCGGATGGTGGCCTGTTTCACCCTCTGTTAACTTTACTTTTAAACCGGCGGGTGGAGGTAGATGTTAGTGCCTGCGGAGTCCACTTCAGGGGAGTGCTGCAGCACCCAAATGGTTCTGTAATGAGGAATCGGCGTGGGGTCTAAGGTAGGGATCCCCAGGAGAGCAGGGACCAGATCTTTTTTTGTCGTTGGTGTATTCCCAGTGCCTTGTACACAGTTGGTGCTCCATAAATGCTCATTGAGCAACTGAATGAACGTTCTGGCACAGCCTCTAGAGCAATGGTTCTCAACCTTCCTAATGCCGCGACCCTCTAATACAGCTCCTCCTGTTGTGGTGGCCCCCAGCCATAACATTATTTTCATTGCTGCTTCATAACTGTAACTTTGCCACTGTTATGAATTATAATGTAAACATCTGTGTTTTCCGACGGTCTTAGTCTCTATGAAGTAGCAGCGAAAACAATTGTACGGCTGGGGGTCACCACACAGGAGGAGCTGCCGTGGCATTAGAAAGGCTGAGAACCACTGCTCCAAGCGTTGGTGGGCTTTGGGCTGTAATGATAGTGGGGTTGTGGCATTTGGTGGGCAGGGGCCAGGGACACTAGCCATCTGTCCCCCGAACTTCTGGCAGTTCCCGGGAAGACCCTGACTCGGGAGGCCCCCTCCTGGCCTGTTGGCCTCGGACCTGAGTGAGCACCGCAGGCAGGAAGGAAGGCCAGCGTTTATTTTGATCCATGACCTGCTCCCTTCCCCCCACCCCCAGCTGTTTGCGGTGTTTCTGGCAGAACAATGGGTGGGGAGGAGGGGTGGGCATGCAGCGGGGCTGGCCCAGGTGTGGCCGATCTGGGGCCTGGCTGGAGGGGCTAGAAGTGTGGAGGCTGGGGAGGGAGGCTGCAGCTGCCTCCACTCCCACCCCGTTTCTTTCTGGCTTGGGAAGGGGGTGCTGTGGGGCCCAGGCCCTCTCTCGAGACCGTAAATAGGCTCAACTCTCCTCCAGAACCAGCACGCCTCACCCCAGACCTACAGACCTACAGGTGGAAGGTGAGGGGCAGAGAGGGGCAGAGCCCGGCCTGGGCTCACACAGCCACCAAAACCGGCAGAAGGAACTGGGCTCAGGGCCCTTGGGGTCCAGAGCCTGGGCCTCATCCCTGGGCTCAGGGAAAGTTCCTCTCTGGACCTCAGTTTTCCCATCTGTAAACCGGGGAGATGAGAGCCAGGCCTTGGGGGTACGCTCTCATTCCAGGGTTCGCAGACTTCCTTCCCCTTATACGGCCCGCGGACACGGGCCACCTGCTCGCGGTGCAGGCCCCGGGCTGCCCCCGGAGACGTGGTGTGAGCAGCCCCTGCAGTGCCATTGGGTCAGCGAGGTGGGCCTGCCACCGAGGTCTCGGGGCCACAGCGGAGGATGCCCAGGGCGTCGTGGGGGCCAGGGGGCGCCTGGCCCCGCCTGGGACCTCTGGAAGGCTTCCAGGATTGGGTGGCGGTGATGCTGAGACTTGAAGGACGAGCAGGAGTTTGTAGGAAGAGTGAAGGGAATGGGACGGAATGCTCTAGAGACTCTGGTGGGAGGGCATCAGTTCTTGTGCCAGGCGGGCAGCCTGGCGCAGCTGCTGTCACAGAGGCTTCATTCACAGCCAGGTGGCTGGATGGCTTCGAGGTCCAGCGCTTGCCCAGGGGACGGGCACGGTCTGGCGGGCATTGGGGTTGGCCACGAGCTTCTGCTCCAGGGCAGTTAGTCCTTCCCCGTTTTATAAAAGGGGAGACTGAGGCATAGGCGGTTATGTCTCTTGACCCAGTGGTCAGAGGGCTGGTTTTGTCATGGGGACAGCCCGACCCTCCAGGACTCGGGGTGAGTCAGCTGGGAAAGGTGGGGGGCTGAGGGCAGCGGCGCTGGGGAGCAGGGTTCCTGTGTGGCCTCGGGACGTGGCCCAGCCTCTGTGCTCTCTTTGGCAGAATGGGCAGCCTGCCCAATGCCCGGTGGAATGGCAAAACGGGCGCATGTGCCAGCGCAGGCCCGCCACCCGGTGCTGAGTCAAGTGGCACCCTCCGTGGCCCCGGCCGGTGTGGCCCCGAGGTCTGGTGACTGGGGTGGGGGCGGGGAAGGCTGCTCCAGGAATCCCTGCGCGCCCTAACCTCTGGGAGGGCGCCGAGGGTTGGCCTCCTCCGGGGTCTGAGCTCCCACAAAGACAGGCTTTGTAGGAGCCCTTGGGTGAGAGTGGGAGTCACATGACATTCCTGGTCTGGCCAGCCTGGGGCCAGGGTGGGGGCGGATTCTGACCAGGGCCTGGGGCAGCGGATGAGGGCTGGGGGTGGGTCTCGGGTCCCTCTTACTTGTTCCGCGGAAGTTTCTGGATCTCCCAGGACCCAGCTGGTAAGGAAGGCTTCAGGCCCTTTGCCCCCCTGTGGCCTGGGGCGGGGCAGACCAGTGAGGAGGCAAAGCCAGGGGGAGCAGAGCAGGGATGGGGGTGCCTGGGGCATGCCTTCCCTCAGTTTGGCTGTTCGGGATGCTTTCTGGAGGAGGCGGAATCCAGGCGGAGCTGAGGGATGGGTGCCAGGGGAGAGGCAGGTGCCGAGGGGCCAGGGCTTTGTGGGGCTTACAGGAGGCCGCCGGGAAGGGGCAGGGCCCGGGGCCGTGGGATGATGCCGGTCCTCTGTCCCCGGCAGGGCTGATGGACACCTTCAGCACCAAGAGCCTGGCCCTGCAGGCCCAGAAGAAGCTCCTGAGCAAGGTGGCGTCCAAGGCGACGGTGGGCGCGTGCATCGACGACGCGAGCAGCGAGGTGCTGGACGAGCTGTACCGCGCCACCAGGGAGTTCACGCGCAGCCGCAAGGAGGCGCAGAAGGTGCTCAAGAACCTGGTCAAGGTGGCCGTGAAGCTGGGCCTGCTGCTGCGCGGCGGCCAGCTGGCCGCGGAGGAGCTGGCGCTGCTGCAGCGCCTCCGCCAGGGCGCGCGCCGCCTGGCCATGACGGCCGTCAGCTTCCACCAGGTGGACTTCACCTTCGACCGGCGCGTGCTGGCCGCCGCGCTCCTCGAGTGCCGGGACCTGCTGCACCAGGCCGTGGGCCCGCACCTCACCGCCAAGTCCCACGGCCGCATCAACCACGTCTTCGGCCACCTGGCCGACTGCGACTTCCTGGCCGCGCTCTACGGGCCGGCCGAGCCCTACTGCTCCCACCGGCGCCGCATCTGTGAGGGGCTCACCAGGATGCTGGACGAGGGCAGCATATGACCGCCTCCCGCCTCCCTGCTGGGCCTGGGGGGGGGGGGTATCGCATGTTATGACCTCTTTTATCCCCCGTCTGATTCCAGCCAAACTCCCGGACAGGCGGCCTGCCCCGCTCCGAGGCAGCTCCATGGACCCCGGTCACCTCTCCCACCTCGTCTCTCCGGAAGGATCCGGCGTGGGAACGGGCACCGCCTGCGAGGTCGTGGCCTCCTCACACCCCTGCCCACAGCGCTCTGCCCAGGTCCCCATCCGTCCTGCACTGTGGTGACCGGTGGCACCCCTCCGCTCCCTGGTGCCACCCGACGGCTGGTGCTGCCCGCTGCATCTGGTAACCCGCTTTTAATCCCTTCAGAAAGGAGCCACACTGAACTGGAAGGAAGTAACGGGGTGAGCAGGGTCCCCCCTCCCCCCATGTGGAAGTTCTAACCCCAGGACTTCCGGATGTGACCCGAGTGTGGAAAACAGGGCGGCTGCTGACATCATTGGTTGAGGTGAGGTCACAGTGGCGCCCAGTGGGCCATAACCCAGTGTGAGACGGGAGACGTTTGAACCAGGGGAGAAGGCCAGGTGAAGGTGGGGCAGATGTTGGAGGGACGTGCTACAAAGCAAGGAACACCCAGGATGGCCAGCAACCCCCAGCGCTGGGAGGGAGGCCTGGGGCGGCCTTGAGAAGGAGCCGCCTGGCGGAAGCTGGACCTCCGACCTCTGGCCTCCGTGGACACAGTCACCTTCCGGCCGCCCCGCCCAGGGAGCCGGCACAGGGAGCCGTGAAGAGGGCTGCCGGGCGCCGGTGAGGGGTGAGGACCCCTCGATTTGCTTGGGATCCTGGCCCTGACTCCCACGTGGAGGGGACAGAGTGCCTTCTCCATGCCGGGCTCAAGGATAAAGACATCTGAGAGGCATGCACATTTTCCAACGGTCATCTCATGTTTGAAAAACAAACTGGCAAATGTTTTTCAAACCTCTGAATGCAAAGCTCACAAATCTTGGCCTTGGGGACACCCAAAAGACACAGTGATTCTCAACTCGGGGCATCGACAGATATGTGGGGCGTGGGAACGCATTTGCAAATTTTGTCAGAAGGGGGCATCGGTTGCAAAACTGGGCTACAGGTCCCGCCACGCCAGGAAGGTTGTTTTTGGTGCCCTAGGGAGAGGGGGAATGATCTGTGACGGATCGCGGGGCTAGTTCGCTCGGGGCAGAGGTTACAAACCGGAAGCCTGCAGGCCGTGTTTGGTGAGGAGATGGGTTTGCTTGCCTCCATCCTGTGTTTGAGCCGTCTGGAACCGGTTGACAACATTGGAAACTGGGGAACTGCACGTGCCAATCTAGATTTGGAGTCTCTCTCAGAAACCCGGCTAAGCCTGAACCGCCTGCTGGTGGAGCTGCACAGAGGTTGCCCCTCTCTTGCTCTGCCACAGTCTCCACCTCTCCCTTTTGCCTCCCCCTGGCCGGAGGTGCTGGCTGATAAGATTCTGCCCCCAGATTCAGGTCAGCCCTTCTGTGGTTTGGTTCCTGCTTCCTTGAAGAAGCCAGCGCCTTTCACCGGAGAGCCAGCGGTTCCTACCTCCCACGTCACCGCTCTAAGGCCAACTTCCCCACTTACCTCTCCAGTCAAGAGACAGATCTTCATATTCAAGAGCAGACGTGCATTTTGAGTACCTGAGAAGGCCCAGATGAAGTCCTTTGCCCTCAGCTCTGCTGAATTTATCAATATGCATAATGCTTGTACTTGTTCCTTGATGGGCTGTTCTGCCTCTTGACTCCTTATAAGTTTGGGATTTAATTTTGAAGAACCAAAGAGCACTACAGAACAATTTAAATAAAAGCACATGTCATTATGTGAATCTGACTTGAATTGCTTGGTGCTGAGTTTTCTCCTTGGGGTTTTTGCCTTTTAAAGAACAATTTTTCTTGAGTCCTCCCTGGCTGGTGTGGCTCAGTTGGTTGGGGCATCATCCTATGCCAGGGCTGGGAAAACTATGGCCTGTGGGCCGGATCTGGTGAATAAAACTATTGAATTAAAAAAAACCAAAAAGACCGTACCCTTTTATGTAATGATGTTTACTCTGAATTTATATTAGTTCACACAAACACTCCATCCATGCTTTTGTTCCGGCCCTCCGGTCCAGTTTAAGAACCCATTGTGGCCCTCGAGTCAAAAAGTTTGCCCACCCCTCTCCTATGCACTGAAGGGTTGTGGGTTCAATTCTGGGTCAGGCACATGCCTAGGTTGTGGGTTTGGTCTCTGGTTGGGGAGCATACGGGAGGCAACTGATCTATGTTTCTCACATTCACCTCCCTCCCTCCCTCCTTTCTTCCCAATCAATAGGCATGTCCCCCATAAGGATTGGAAGGGGGAAAAAATCTTTAAAAAATATTTTTTTTTATTCCAGTTGACATACAATATTATATTAGTTTCAGGTGTACTGCATAGTGGTTAGACACTTATGTACCTTATAGATCGATCACTCCGATAAGTCTAGTGCTCACCTGGCACCACACACAGTTATTACAATATTATGACTATATTCCCGAGGCTGTATTTTATGCCCCTGTGACTACTATAACTGGCAATTTGTATTTCTTAATCCCTTCACTCTTTTTTACCTGGCCTCCCACCTCCTCCCATCTGGCAGCCTTCAGTTTATTCTCTGTATCTGTGAGTTTATTCATTTTGTTTTTTATCTTTATTTATTTATAGGAAAGGAGAGGGAAAGAGAAACATGGATGAGACAAATATCGATTGGTTGCCTCCCACAGCCTGGATATATGCCCGACGGGGAATCGAACGGGCAACTCCCGGGCAACCTTTCCGTGCAAGGGACGATGCTCAACCACGCCCAGCAGCCAGGGCCATTTTGGGCACATACCTGGGTTGCAGGCTTGATCTCTGGCCCTGGTCAGGGCATGTGAGGGAGCAACCAATCGATGTGTCTCTCTCACATCGATGTTTCTGTCTCTCCCCTTCCTTCTCCTTCTCACATATACGGGAAAGCATACGGTAATTGTCTTTCTCCGTCTTACTTACCATAATTCCCTCTAGGTCCATCCACGTTGTTGTACATGGTAAGATTTCATTCTTTTTTCCATTGTATATATCTATCACACCTTTATCCATTTGTCTATTGATCGGCTCTTAGGCTGCTTCCATATCTTGGCAATTGTAAATACTGCTTCAGTGAACATGAAGAAGTACATATCTTTTATTGTTATTATTTCAGAGAGGAAGGGAGGAGAGAGAAACATCAGGGACAGAATCACTGGTTGGCTATCTCCTGCACGCCCCACACTGGGGATCGAGCCAGCAACCCCGGTGTGTGTCCTGACTGGGAAGTGGACGATGACCTCCTGGTTCACAGGTCGATGCTCAGCCAGTGCGCCCCGCTGGCTGGGCAGCATGTATCTTTTTGAATTAGTGTTTTTGTTTTCTTTGGATACATACCCAGAAGCGCAATTGCTAGATGGTATGGCTGCTCTATTTTTAACCTTTGAGGAACCTCCATACTGCTTTCCATGGTGGTTTCACCAAATTTCAATTCCATCAGCAGTGCATGAGGGTTTCCTTTTCTCCACATCCTCACCAACACTTGTCGTTCGTTGATTTTTAAAAAATATATACATTTTATTGACCTTTTACAGAGAGGAAGGGAGAGGGAGAGCTAGAAATATTGATGAGAGAGAAACATTGATCCGCTGCCTCTCGCATACCCCACATTGGGGATGTGCCAGCAACCAAGGCACATGCCCTTGACCGGAATTGAACCTGGGACCTTTCAGTCCACAGGCTGACGCTCTATCCACTGAGCCAAACTGGTTTTGGCTTGTTTGTTGATTTATTGATGATAGCCATTCTGACAGGTGTGAGATGGATCTCATTGTAGTTTTTTTTTTTTAAACATGTCTTTTATTGATTTCAGGGAGGAAGGGAGAGGGAGAAACATCAATGATGAGAGAAAATTATCGATCGGCTGCCTCCTGCATGCCGTTCCCTATTGGGGATGGAACCTAAAACCTGGGCATGCACCCTGATTGGGGAACGAACCAAGACTTGCTGGTTCATCGGTCGATGCTCAACCATTGAGCCACATCAGCTGGGCTCAGCTGACAGTTTTGTGGGAGCTCCCCTGTAGGTAACTTCCTGCTTTTAAGATTCTTGTCTTCAGCATTTGGCATTTTAATTATTACATGTCTTGCTGTGGGCCTCTTTGAGACTCAGCACTTCCTGGCATTGTATGTCTGCTTCCTTTGCCAGGGTAGGGAAGTCCCCCATTATTACTTCTCAAAATAGGTTTTCTTTTCCTTTTTAAATCCTCACCAGAGGCTATTTTTTTCCATTGATTTCTGGAGAGAAGGAGAAGGAAGGGGAGAGGCAGAAACATCGATGTGAGAGAGACACATCGATTGGTTGCTCCCTCACATGCTCTGACCAGGGCCAGAGATCAAGCCTGCAACCCAGGTATGTGCCCTTGACTGGGATAGAACCTGGGACCCTTCAGTCAGAGGACCAACACTCTGTCACTGAGCCATACTGGCTAGGGCTCAAATAGGTTTTCAACCTCCTGCTCCCCTTCTGATACCCTGATGATGCAATGTTGGTGTGCCTGAGGTTGCCTCAAAGATCCCTTAAACTACCTTCATTTAAAAAAATTATTAAAAAAAATTTTTTTTTATTGATTTCAGAGAGGATGGGAGAGGGAGATAGATAGAAACATCAATGATAAGAGAGGATCACTGATTGGTTGCCTCTGATATGCCCTCTACCAGGGATTAAGCCCGCAACCCGGGCATGTGCCCTTGACTAGAATCAAACCCGGGATCCTTCAGTCAGCAGGCTGATGCTCTATCCTTTGAGCCAAACCAACTAGGGCAAACTACCTTCATTTTATTTTATTTATTTTTTAAATAAATCTTTATTACTCAGATTACAATTGTTTCTTTTTCTCCCCCAAGCTCCCTACCACCCAGTTCCCTTCCCACCCTCTGCCCTTATCCCCTCCCCCTCAATTGTCTTCATCCATTGGTTATACGATTTCAATCCAGTCTCTCACTGCTTCCCCACCAACTTATCCTCCTGATAATTATCAGTCCTCTCGCCTTCTTTGCCCCTGATTCTACTTATATTCACCACTTTCTCTTCCTCAGATTTTTTTTTTCCTTCTCTTTTCCTTTTTTTGGTCTATGAATTTCAAGTGGGACACTCTCATTTGTTTTTGTAGGGAAATAACAACAGTGTTCTGTAGCTAATGGCTGCAGACTGTCCAAATGTCTCAGGACCACACGAATAGAATCCTCCCCACCCCCAGGACCCATCCCTTCCCCGGGGCACACGACTCTCCCGGTATACATGGCTCCCCGGGTCCCACCGCCCCCTTGGGTACATGGCTTCCCTGGGGCACATGGTTTCCCTTATGCAGGTGTCCGGTGGGGCCCAGTGGCAGTCTCCTTGGTCACCTGAGCGGAGTGCTCTGGGCTGTCCTGAGTGGGTTGAGCGTGCCCTCCTGTTGTAGCTGGGCCTTGACTGCTGCTGGCATGGCAGTGGGTGGAGTTGCCCTGTAGACTGATGGGCTCTGAGGACTGTTTGCAAGTACAGCAGATGTGAGTCACATTTGCAGGCATTGGTGTCGTTTGAAGCCAGCCACTGGATGTGTTGGTTCTGGAGCCTGAGAGGGTCGCTAGCACAGGCCAAGTTCACCTGTGACTTGGGCCAGGCTTTGTGGGATCTGCCAAGTGATCTGTAGCTGGTTGCCGCTTGTGCTGACCTTGGGGAGAGGTTATGCTATGAACGGAGGCTGGCTGCTCAGGACCCTTTGGAGGGCGTTACAGTGCGAGCTGAGGACAACACCACTTGTCAGGTTTGTGGCTGCTGAGTGGAAGCTGCACCCCAAGCCCAGCCTGGCTGCCATCTGTGCCAGGCTTGCAGCTACCTGGCGGGAGCTAAAACTCAAATTGAGACTGATCATGACGTGTGCTGGGATCGGAGCCACTAGGCAATTGCTATGCTGTGCGCTAGGCTGGCCACTGCTTGTTTGGGATTTGGGGGACTTTGCGAAGTCTACAGCACAAGCCTTAGGGCAGCCATCACTCGTGTGAGGTGTGTGCATTCGGCGGGGACTCTGCAGCACGAAGTGAGGCAGGCTGCTGTGTGGGAGAGCCGCGAGCAGCAGCTCCGGCTGGGCGAGTGAGCGGGGAAAGGTCTGAGATTACGGAAGGGGCGGCAGCCAGGTTAACGGAGAGCACACAGTTGGTGCCTGCCTGGGCCTGTCGGTGGGGCTGGGAGGCTCAACAAAGAAGCAATGGTATCTGCGACACTTCTGTCTCCAGTTGCCCCACTCCCTGCCCCGGGAGTCCTTGCTGGGAATTAACTCAGTTCTCCCGTAGACCCGGTGCTTTCCGAGCTCTGCTCCTGGGCTGGGGCTGAGTGAGCGAGTGAGCAGTGAGTCTGTTCTCAGCCCTGTAAGCGCAGTGCCTCAGTTTCTAGCAGTCTCTCCATCTCTCCCCCAGGCAATCCCTGCTGATTTCACAACCAGATGTAAAAACACTGGTGCCCGCTGCGAGGGGGCATCCAATTATTATTTTTGTTAATCCTCACTAGAGGATATTTTTCCAATGACTTAGAAAGTGCAAGAGAGGGAGGGGAGAAACATCAATGTGATAGACACATTGATTGGTTGCCTCCCACACAGGCCCCCACTGAGACCAGGGATAGAACCTGCAATCCAGGTATGTGCCTTTGACTTCGGTGCATGGGCCAGTGCTCTAACCACTGAGCACACTGGGTGAGGTCCTCCCAATTTTTAAAATATATTTCATTGAATTTTTTTACAGAGAGGAAAGAAGAGAGATAGAGAGTTAGAAACATTGACCAGCTGTCTCTTGCACACCTCCTACTGGGGGTGTGCCCACAACCAAGGTACATGCCCTTGACCAGAATCAAACCCAGGACCCCTCAGTCTGCAGGCCGATGCTCTATCCACTGAGCAAACCGGTTTCGGCTACAGGTGATACTTTCGAAGGACCCCAGCTGCTCCCAGCTCACTGCTGCTCTGGCAAGCGGGGCACAGCAGTGCCCAGCCCTCAGGTTGGCACAGGTGAGTGAAAGGTACAGAGAGGCTTTCTATGATCCAACATGATGATTCCAATTAGGAAGGACCGATTCACAGCCACACGGTTTCTTTTCCTCGTTTGCTCGTGGAGACACGGTCAGAGTTAGGCTCCGGTCAGGCTCCCAGACCCCCAACTCCACAGCCAGGAGACTGAGGCACCTCTGATTTGGGTTTCATTTATTTTTGTTTGCCTGTTTGTTTTTTAAACCACCCTACTACAACCTGGCTTTAGAAAACTAAGCAAAGCCACCACCTGAGTCAAAAGAGCAGGTCGGCCGTGGAGCGGTCACCCCCACCAGGGCCCCGCGTGTGACCTGCTGGGTGCGCAGGGTCGGCCCGACGGTTCAGGGAGGCCCAGTGCCCGGCCTTGGAGCAGGCTCACGGCTGCCTCCCTCCTCAGCTCTCGTTGCTTCTGTACCCACAGAAAGTTGTGCCTAAAATCTCGTGTCCTGGGGGACACAGCCCACCCGCTTCCAACAGAGAAGGGGAGTGAGGGCAGCCAGCCTCCTACAGTTGTCACCCCTGGGCCCTTGCCCCTCGTGCCCTGCCAGGCGGGCACCAGCACCAGACACCCAGTCTATGCAGTTCTTTTTTAACTCTAATTTATTTAAATACAAAAGGACGTTTCATTTCTTTCCAGTGAGTCTGGAAGGTGGTCTCCTGGGGAAATGGTAAGAAAACAGTCAGCTTGAGGTCAGAGGGCAGGACTACTCCTCCCCGAGCACCCGGAGTCTGGCCTGATCCCAGGGGGCCATGCTGGTGCTAGGAAAGCTGCCCCCCCACCTTGTGCTGATGCCTCTCCTGGTAAGACAAGCAGCAGCGGGCTCGGATCCACACTGTGTTCAGAAGGCGGGGCAGGGTGTGGTGGGTGTGGTGGTGGGAAGATGGGGAACTGGCAGGGGGTCGGGGGGACAGCACTGCTCAACCTCCTGGCCCCCTGGACTTTGTCCCAGGGCCTCAGCCACCCTGGGAACCCCTCTGAGGAGGGCAACATCAGCCAGGCAGAAAACCAACAGTGCCCCCAAGAAACCAATAATGCGCCAGGTCTCACAGGGCACCGCCCTTTTAGCAGAGATGAGAAAGCCGCCCTCAATGGGGCTGCCGGTCACAGCTCACTGCGTGACGCCTTGGCCACGATCACCAGCTTGGACAGCTCAGCCTTGAATGCCCCGGGCCTGTGGGTCACTGCAAAATAAGAAATGCACGGTAGTGCCCTTGAGACTGCCCAGCTGCTCTTGGGCCAGGGTAGGGCCCAGTGCGGTCTGGCAGAGCAGGGGAGCAGTCCCCAAAGCTAACTGCATGTGGAAGAACCCCAGCCCTGAGAGCCTTATGGGTGAGAGACAGGAAAAACGTGAAGAGGTTGGTGGGTCTTTGCTGAGGGCAGTGGGAGTCCACAGGAAAGTTCAAGGTGGGGAAACCATGGTCCTTTTGGCCACACTGAAAACAAATGGCGTGGGGGCAGGTGCATCACCTCCTGCTCACACTGGCAAACTTGTTCAAGGACCATGTGGTGCTTTTACAGCAGGGCCAGGGAATCTGCAAACGCCACCCGCCACACCTAGCCATACCCCGACTCCCTGTGCAATTCTGTGTGCCTGACACCTGATGTGCTCTGTCCTTGGCCTCTGCTCTGAACGGTCCCCATGTCCTCAAGGGCCTGCAAGCAGGACTCCATCCAGACTCGGCGCTTCCTCCCTCAAGCACTGCCCATGCCATCTTCTTCCCAGAGACATCCACAGCCACATGGGTCCCTTCACCTCATCTTTTCCCTGAAACCCAGGACCCTCACGGCTTCCCCCCTTGGCTAGCTCCCATGTCCATCATCCTCACCACTCACTTGTCCACCCTTGCTCTGGAACACTAAGCCTCAACTTCAGAGCTCCCACCCCTTTCTGTTCAGCATCAGCCCTTTGTGGCTAAACATGGCTCAGGACTGGGGTTGGTGGCTTTCGGGAGCTCAGGAGGTCCCAATCTTGTGTTTGTTTTTATTAATCCTCACCCAAGAGCGGGGACACACACACACACACACACACACACACACACACACACACACACACACACACACACATTGATTGGTTGCCTCCTGCATATGCCCCAACCGGGATGGAAGATACAACGTGCAACCCAGGTACTTGCCCTTGGTCAGGAATCAAACCTGTGACCCTTTGGTGTGCGGGCCAACACTCTACCTACTAAGAACACCGGCCAGGGCTGGAGGTCCCGATCTTGAAGCTGTTCCTGGTCACAGAGCCCAGGACAGCCAGGCCGTATGGCGGTCACAGCGCTCCCATGGACCACGAGCTATCAATCAGGGATTGGCAGTGTGGCCCGCCACTCTTGAGCTAAGGGCATTTTTAAAAAAAATCTAAAGAAAATGGTGTTTTGTGACATGGGAAAGTGACGTGGCATTCACATTTCCAAGTTAATAAAGTATGAGTTTTGTTAGAACTTTCCACATCCGTTCACTGACACGTGGTGTGCCCTTTGCCTGATGGGGCAGGTTGAGCAGTTGCAACAGAGGCCATGGGTCCCACGAAACTGAAAATATTTACTATGGGGCCCTTTATAGGAACATTTGCGGATGCCTGGCCTGTAGCCCGGATGTGCCCTGCAACAGTCCTCCTCACCGCTTGGCCCCGATGGCCCTCTGTTGTCACCTCCCCCCCGACCTCCCCCGGTATCTGGTTCCATGTCCGCAACCACTCTTACACACCTGCTGTTTTGGTCACTTCAAATTCCTCATTTTTCAGGGGAACGTCATTCTCTTTTTCAAACGCAGCTTTAGACTGAAAGGGAAAAAGTGGAAACTTCCTTAATCAGGAAAGAACTCGGTTTGGTTTGCTTTCCCAAGAGGCATAGACTAAAACCGTGTGCGTTTACAGAAGAGCTGGTGACACTGTTCTGAGCACATAAGGGAATCCAGGAGAAGTGGCTGGCTAATCTACTTAAGAGATTGTCAACTGGCTTAAAACTTCGTGCCTTCACTGCAAATCCTAATAAGAAGGTATTTAATTCAATTTTTTTCTTAATTTATGGAAATGGGACAAGCACAGCAGTCTCTTGAATGTAATTTTTAAAAATTAGAATTGTGCTCTCAAATGAGCTCAAATAGAGTTTTAAAGGGACCCTGGAGAGCCATTAGTTCAAAGTGTGACTGTCTGATGTGTCACCTTGGAGCAGCCATGTCTGCAGTTACGCACTATCGCCAGGTGCTGTGAGAAGCGCTCTGTGCATTTGATCACCGCCATCCCGAGGGGTTCTCCTCGCTGACCGGGTGGCCCTGACTCAGAACACAGCTGGGCTTCCCTGCGCCAGCCTGCCTGGCCTCCGGAACCCAGGGCTGCTTGGTCAGCCCCGTGGCAGAAGCCAATTCCTGGCAAACAATCTCTACCTGGCTGCCCATCTCCCAGTGGTTGGCTGCTGGGTGGAACCTGAACGGATGGAAGTGGTAGGACACGGTAGGCTCTGCAGGGTGGCCGGCCTCCGGAAAGGGCTGTGGGGTCAGGAGTGCGCAGAAGGCACTGCCCAGCCCGTGAACCGCAGGTCTCTGGGGCCAAGTGATGTGACTCCCACACACATACCAGTGAGCCACACACCTGCCTCAGGGCCACTGCCACCCTTGCTGTCCCTCTTCGTGCTCAGAGCTGGGCATCCAGGCCACCATGCCCTCTAGCTTCCTGCTGGCTTTTCCAACGGGGGCACCGGCAGGAGACTGATACCGGTGTCCACTTCCTGTCCCACCTGCCTGCTGTCTCTGGGGGTCAGCAGGGTCCTGCGTTCTTCCAAGTTATGCTGGCCTCCTCCTCTTGCCCGTCTCCCCAGGGGACACCTCAGGCAGCCACCCCAGAGTGCACAGCTGATACTCACATAGGCCATGCCGTACTCGATCTCGGCACCCCGCACCTCTGCCTTGAACTGTGTGAAGTACAGGTAGGACTTGCCCTGGGGCCTGCAGAGAAAGGTCAGGCGAGGGATCAGCCCAGGGTCACGTGTTTCCGAGCACTGCTGACCAGGAAGTGTGGGCGGGGGCCCTCAACATCATTCCCTTTTCCAGAATGATCTCCTGGCTGGTTTACTGACAAGCCTCTGTCCCCTTCTGAAGGCAAGCTGTTCTAGGCGGGGACCCTCATGCTCATTCACCAAATGCTTTTTATCGAGTGCCAACGACATCAGGTATTTCATGGGGGCCGCAGCATCCTGGAGGTGAGAAATACAGGAGTGACCTAGGAAGCGGAGGGGGAGGGCTGGCCCAGGCAGAGGAAATGGTTGCTACAAAGGCCCTCAGAGGGGGCAAGGGGGACATTTGGTAAACATGAGTCAGTATGGCCAGAGCAGAGAGGAGCTAAGGGAGGTCTGGTGCCCTAGCCAGGTTGGCTCAGTGGACAGAGTGTCAGCCCGAGGATTAAAAGGGTTCCAGGTTTGATTCTGGTAAAGGGCACGTACGTCAGTTGCAGGCCAGATCCCTGGCCCTGGTCAGGGCATGTGTGGGAGGCAACTGATCGATATGATCTCTGACATTGATATTTCTCTCTCTGTCTCTCCCCCTCTCTAAAAATCAATAGAAAAATATTGGGTGGCTGAAACTGGTTTGGCTCAGTGGATAGAGCGTCGGCCTGCGGGCTGAAAGGTCCCAGGTTCAATTCTGGTCAAGGGCATGTACCTTGGTTGCTGGCACATCCCTGGTAGGGGATGTGCAAGAGGCAGCTGATTGATGATTCTCTCTCATCGATGTTTCTGACTCTCTATCCCTCTCTTCCTCTCTGTAAAAAATCAATAAAATATTAAAAAAGAAAAAAGAAAAAAACATATTGGGTGAAGATTCACACAGACAAGAAGAGAGGAGGACTGGTGCCGACAAGGGGCTGATGATGTCTGAGTGTGAAGAGCTCCAACGGGCCATGTGCGAAAGCAGACGTAACGGGGTGGGGAATGAGAAGGCAGCAGGGAGGCCAGGGAGGTGGTGTTAGGAACGGGGGTGTGGAGGGAGGAGGTGGTGGGGATAAAGAGGTGGCATCCAGGGAGTCTCCCAGATTCTCAAAACCTCTGCGTGGATGGAGGGTCAGTCCATGTCTGAAACCTGGAGGCTGGGGCCCATTTAGGCGGGGCCTCGGCTGAGCAGGTGGCCCCTTGGTGAGCAGGTGCCGGGCTCAGTGAGTCCTTGGGCCTGCATGGCCGGGGTCTGTGCCCCTGAGGGCTGGTGGCTCAGATTCCCTGAGAGAGGCAGAGATCTGCACACGGTTAATTTAACCCTGTAATGAGCCTTCTCATAATGAGGGCGTCCCAGGTTCGTTCCTGTGATACTTCTGAGGCCGGGAGATGTGGCTCAGGCAGGGTCTGACCTGATGAGGGGGCTGGGCTCCTGGCCCCTGGGGCAGGCAGTGCAGCAGAAAGGCAAGAATCTTCCCAACAGCACTTAGTAAGTACCTGCTGCTTGCTTAGCACTGAGACTGTGGGATGATTACAACGTGCTGTGTCACCCTGGCTGGGTGGCTCAGTTGGTTGGAGCATCATCCTGTACACCAAGAAAAGGTTGCAGGTTCAATTCCCGATTGGGGCACGTACGGGAGGCAAATGATCAATGTTCCTCTCTTTCTCTCCCCTCTAAAAATCAATAAAACATATCATCAGGTGAGAATTAAAAAAGAATGCATTAAGCCTGGCCAGTGTTGCTCAGTGGTTGAGCACTGACCCATATGCCAAGAGGTCCCTGGTTCCCGTCCTGGTCAGGGCACATGCTCAGCTACAGGCGTGGTCCCCATGAGGGAGCATACAGGAGGCAGCTGACTGATGATACATCAATATTTGTATCTGTCCCTCTCCTTTCCTCTCTAAAAATCAATAAAAACATTTAAAATGCATTTAAAAAGTGTCATGTCTTTATTGTATATGTCCGACTTTAAAATGTGCCACTTCCTTTCATTAATGGCAAGTCCCTGCTCTCCCAGAGTCCAATTTGTTGATCTGTCCTGTGTGGACCCCGGTCTACTGAGGGTGAAGCCATAGCTTGGACTTTCTGCAGGGCACACAATAAATGTTTAAGAAATTGGCTCTGCTTGAGGTGACACATTTGAGGCAGAAGAGCCCAAGACAGAAGGGACATGATTCCATGATGTCCTACCCTCCTCCCCACCCAGAGCTACGCACTCCCTTTCCTCCCTCCCTCCCCTGGCTCACCACGCGCTCAAACTGGGCCCCAGCAGTGGTGAACAAGACATCAGTCCTGGCAGGGAGACTGAGCCATGAACCATGAGTGTGACGGAGGGTGACAGGGGCAGGTGAGCATCTGAGAGCCTGACCCCTCTCTCTGGAGCTGAGGCTACTGCCTAGACTGCAGCTCCTCAGCCCCCGTCACCCCTTCCTCTTTCCTCAGCGTCAGTGCGCTTCCCTGGGGAGCTCTGCGGTCCCTTCCCACAATGTCTCACTCTGGTGGGAGCAGCTGACAACAGGGAATGTGGGGAGGGGCAAGAAGATATATCAAAATCTCTCTGCTGTGAACCTGAAACTGCTCTTAAAAAAATGTCTACTAAGAAAAATAAAAACAAAAAAGAAGGTAAGACAGTACGTTCATGCCCGTTGGCAGAAGCACAGAGAAGTCCTCCCTCTGTGGTGTTCCCTGTGTGCCCCTCCAGGGGTGCAGGGCCCTATTGGTGTGTCGGCCCCTCTCTTTCCCTGCTGCCCAGAGCAGCAGAGCACTCACCCCCAGCAGCCTGAGGACCCCCAGCTCACCTCCAGATGGTGCAGGTGAAGTGCTGCTGGTCTTCGCTGGTCCCCAGGCTCATCTGCCACTTCTGGGAGAGGAGGAAGACGAGGAAGACGAGGGTCAGTCCAGAACACAGCCTGGCGAGCGCAGGTGGCTCTGGGAGCTGCCTGTCTACTTCCAGCTCCGCAGTGAGTGAGCCTTTCCTGGACCCCCCGCTGGAGCGTGGCTTCAGGGCAGTGAAACTACATAACACAACTGTGGATACACACCATTATACGTTTGATCAAATCCACAAAATGCTCTTACACCAAGAGTAAGCCCTAACGTCAACTATGAACTTGGGGTGACAGTGATGTCAATGTAGGTCCACTACTCTGGTGGGGGATGCTGACAATAGGGGAGCCTGTGCATGTGGGGAGGGGCAAGAAGATGTATCAAAATATCTATGCCTTCTGCTCAATTTTGCTGTGAACCTAAAACTGCCCTGAAAAATAATGTCTATTAAGAAGAAGAAAAAAAAGACAATACATTCATGTCTGCTTGCAGAGGCATAGTCCTCAGACAAGACACAAGATTTTAATAAGTGTGGATACCTGTAGGATGTGGGCAGGAACTAGGCTGGAAGACACTGTCAATCTTTTATGTTTTTCTTTTTGAATTATGTGAATGTATTAGCTACTTAAAAATTAAAATTTTAGCCTGGCCGGAGTGGCTCAGTGGTTTAGCATCAACCTATGAACCAGGTGGTCACGGTTCAATTCCATCAGGGCACATGCCTGGGTTGCGGGCTCGATCCCCAGTGTGGGGTGTGCAAGAGGCAGCCAATTAGTGATTCTCTCTCATCTTTTTTTTTTTTTAAATATATTTTATTGATATTTTACAAAGAGGAAGGGAGAGGGATAGAGAGTTAGAAACGTCAATGAGAGAGAAACATTGACCAGCTGTCTCTTGCACACCCCCTACTAGGGATGTGCCCGTAACCAATGTACATGCCCTTGACCGGCACTGAACCCGGGATCTTTCAGTCTGCAGACCTACGCTCTACCACTGAGCTCTACCACTGAGCCAAACCGGTTTCGGCCTCTCTCATCTTTGATGTTTCTTCTTTTTCCCTCTCCCTTCCTATCTGAAATCAGTTAAAGTATACATTGAGTAGCCAGATTATGATGATCTCTGAATGCATAATAATCTGAATGGCCACTCAGTGAATATCCTATATAATAAAAGGCTAATATGCAAATTGTCCCCCCAACCAGGAGTTCAATCAGCAGGCAGGCCGGCCAACTGCCCATGTCCCCTCCCTCTGGCCGGCCAGGCTGGCTGGATCCCACCCATGCACGAATTCATGCACGGGGCCTCTAAAACACACACACACACACACACACACACACACACACACACTCCAAGTGGCCAGATTATTATGCGCTCAAAGATCATAATAATCTGGCCACTCAGTGTATATTTTTAAAAAATTTAAATTTGAACTGGTTCCAAAACACCCCCACTACCTGTGTATTCTAATTTTTATGGCCTCTGGAAACCTGGCCAAAAGGAAATGGAAAACGCACTCTTATGTTCCAGGCTGCCTAAGGCACTTACTTTCAGTTTGTTAGTAAAATGAGTTTACAGTCCCTCCCAAGAGTAATAATGGACTCAGATTACTGGTACTATCCATTTAACATCAAAGCTTTTTCATTAATGGGAACAAGAGCATTTTTATGTTAATTAAATGGGAGTAAATGGTCACTTAGATGCCTTTTGCCTGGAGCACCCTTGTAGGAACAAATTACTAGTTTACACACACTGTACAATTCACCCTTTTAAAGTGTATAATTCAAAAAGCAGGTCTAAGATGGCGTTGTACATGGACACAGAGCTTGTCCCTCCTAAGAGCACATGAAATACTTAGCACGCTTCCTCCTGAGAGACAACTGTGAACCAATTATACCGCTTCTGCACAACCAAGACAGAAACCACACAGAGAAGGCCGAGAAAGCTCTCTGCAAGCTGAGAAGCCCAGAATCAGAGGAACCAGTGAGTGCCCTCTTATTTAATAAAAGGGTAATATGCAAATTGATTCTCAAAACTTCACAGAACAGACCACTGAACCAGTACTCTGAGGACCACCTCTTGGTCCCTTTCCCCAGCTGGCAGGCTCCGATCACTTGATGGCCATCGTTGGTGGGGGTGGGACCAGCAATTGATGGGGGGGGTGTGTGTGCAGACCTCTCAGTCCCCCCCACTCCCCTATCACCTGATGAGGTGGGTGGGGTGCAGGAGGGGGCGGGCCGCTTCAGGCAGCAGGGGAAGATGGCCCTGACGGCAGGCCAGGCCTCGGGGCGGTTCCTCGCACAGATTTCATGCTCCGGGCCTCTAGTTATTTATGTTTCCCCTCTCCATCCAGGTTCTCTGGCCAAACTGTATGTTGTTGTAGCAGGTTCTCAACCAGTTCCAGCTAGCTCCAGCAGGAAGAGGAGGGTGCCACAGCATGAATACAAGGGGCCCTCCACCCTGAGGTTGACCCAGTAGGTATGACAGGGTGTCCCATAGGGCTGTGTGTGCACGTGGAGCCCCCTCCCCTGGTGAAAGCAGCTAGCAAAATATTGTAGTTCCTGCCTATAGGGCTATCCTGCCAGCCAAAGTACAGACAGTGAAGTGCTAGTGTGTGCTCACAGGGGGCTTCTCCACCCAATGAAAACTCAGAGTTAGCACAATGTTGTGGTAGCCACACAGGACTGCCCCGTGCGGAGTGGGGCAGTGCTGTGTACTGGGTGTGCCCCACCCAGAGAAGGTGCAGAACTAGCAATGTGCGGCTGCGTACTCACACAAGGCTGCCTCATGAGGATGTGGTATGGAATATTACTCAGCACTAAAAAGGAATGAAATCTCGCCACTTGCAACAATAAGTTGCAAGTGTAATTATGCTAGAGTGAAATAAGTCAGAAAGAGAAAGACAAATACCATATGGTTTCACTTATATGTGCAATGTAGAAAACAAACAAAACAGAAACAGAAACAGACCCATAGACATGGAGAACGAGCTGATGGTTACCAGAGAGGAGGGGATGAGGTACATGGGGGAAAAGGAAGTCTGGATGTGGTGGGACTGCTCCTTTGCTCTCTCACAAGCAAAATCAAGGTGAAGGCCAAACCGTATTCCCATTGGAGTTTGGGGTCTTCTTCCAACTCTACTGGTGGTGGTAGAATCGGTTCTTTGTGATTGTAGGACTGAAGCCCTGAAGCCCTTGTGTCCTTGCTGCCGTCTAACGCAGCGGTCGCTGACCGGTGGTCCTTGGAGCACTGGTGGTCTGCGAGGTCCGAAGGGTTGGCGACCGCTGGTCTAAGGGCCACTGGCACCTCTTGTGCAATACGCCCTTCTGGTGCTTAGAATCTATTTCACTTCCTCTTTTGCCATCAGATGGAGAAAATGGCCAGCAAGGAAAGGGGGACCTCAGTCCCCTACATTGTGAGCAACTGAATTCTGACAACAAATTGCGCCTGGAAGATGAAAGGCCAGACTGCCTGACACCTTGATTTTAGCTTAGAAGCGCCCACCTGAGCCCCAACACTCCTGACCTCCAGAACCGAGGGGTGATGAGCGGGTGTTGTTTTAAGCTGCTAAGTTTATGGTGACTTGTTAGTCAGCACAGAAAACAAATGTAACACCACTGACAGAGCCTCCTGGGAAGGGCAGATTCACAGCTCATGGCCCTCCTTCGGTCCCGACATCCCTTCACTCTGTGGAACCACCGCCACTATTTAACATGAGCACTCTCGTGTTTATTGGTTATGAAGAATTCAATGAGTGTGAGTTAACCCACCCTATGACAACCTCATTATCCCGGAGAACGTCTCTGTATGACAACAGGTACCGTCACACTAAATGACATGGAATTCTGTACTACTCACCTCATTGGTCCCTCCTTGAGAAGCATAGGTGAATACACAAGTATATTTGTCCTAGAAAATGGAATGGAAAAGAAGGCTTGGTAGGATGTAATCCTTAGTTCTTATGGGGCAGGATCTTGGGGTGTCTAAGAAGGTCCTGCTTTTGAAAATCCACACTAAAGGGGAAGGAGGCAGAGGCAGATAGCGCTGGTGGGTGTCCCCAGAAGCCAGCCTCCCGGTGACTGACAACCCAGAATTCACCTTTCTGCCTCCCTACTAGTGAGCGCCTGGGTCAGGACAAACAACCCCTGTGGCTTATTGGGAATAAAGAGCGGGAAGGAGGCGGTCACACCCCCTCTAGGAGCTAGGGCTTTGGGACACCCACAGGCCCCCTTTGGAAGCTGAAACACCTGGGACCCGTATCTGAGCTGCTGTGGCTCTTGGACAGATGCAAACCTCTCTGAGCCTCTCTGTTCCTTCATCTGCAAAATAGGCCTAACATATAAAGCAATCGGCACAGTACCAGGCTGTAGGTTAGCATTCAACAAACAGCTGCAATCAACACTACCTCAGACATGGAGAAGGAGGATGAAAGGGGCAGCGACTTCTCCAACAAGTTGGGGACAAGGCTGGGCTAGTCGTAGGCCTGGGGTCTCAGGAAAGGAGGGCCTGGCCTCACACTTCAGTGACACGAAAGGTGGGGACCTTGTGCGATGGGGGACCTTGTGGAATGGCAGGAAGAGCAACGTCTGTGGACTTCCGAGTCATTTCTGCAAGGGGACCGACCTTCTGCGGGACCTGGAGCCGCGTCCCCGAAGGCTCCAACCCCCCTCTCCCCACCTGTGTCCGCCCTGCCTCCAATGGCCGGGAACTCGCCTGGGTGTGGGGGACAGGGCTGCTGGGCATGTGGGGGAGGCAGGGACTGGGGACAGTGACCCAGCTCCCTCAAAGCCGCCAGCCCGTTCCCCCCGCCCCCCTAAGTCCGCACTCATACTGAGGCCCCACCCCCGAGGTCTGAGCCTTCTCCTCAGGCAGCAACCCCTCCCCAGAAACCCGTCCCCCGGGCACTTCGCTCAGGGCTCCGGCTCGGCGGCGGCAGTTACCCCAGGGCCCGCGTTCTGGGAGAAGGTGTGCACGACGCCGCCGGGCCGCACGTCAAACGCCACCGTCGTGGGCTCGGACACCGCTTCTGCCGGCCCCAGCGCCACGGCCGCCAGGAGCAGCGCAGCCCACAAGCCGCCGTTCCTCCTTCCTCTGGGCGCCGCCATCTTGAGATCCGGCCCGCTGGGCCTGGACGTCGGACGGGGCGCGGCGAGGGCCACGTTGGGCGTCCCCCGGAGGCCACGTCAGCGGCGGCGCGGTCACGTGACCGGGAGCACCCGCGCCCGCTCTGGCCGCCATCTTGGGGCGGGGCTCGGGAGTGCAGGGACCGTCCGCGCGGTGAGTGGTCTCGATTCCGTCGTCCCTGACTGAAATCAGCACTTCCAGTTGGTGAATGTACAAGGAATGAGAGAGAGAAAAGAGCCACTAAAACTTAAACGAATGAACGTGAACTGTGTGAGGGACATGGAAGGTGACCACTGGGAAAATACCTCATAATTGATGCAGCCAAGATCCTAAAAATTGGTGGTGGAAAGTTATGATGAGAAGCAGGATATTTGCATAATCTTAAAGTATTTTCCCCCAAGGTACTTGTTGATTTCAACGAGAAAAAGAGTAAATTTTACCATAGAGACACCACCTTAGCCCAATGATCAAAGTTAACATCACTAAAAATGAGACTTTCGTCATGGAGCCACCCACAGGATGCACCTCTGGAATTCCTGCCAAAAATGCTGGATCTCAATCTAATTATAAGCAAACACCAGACACACCTAAGAATAACCAGCGGTACTCTTCAAAGATGTCATGAAAGACAGCTGAGGAGCCATCACAGAATAAGGAGACCAAGACCACGAAAAATAAAATAAAATAATAAAAAAAAAGACCACAAAGCTGCAATGTGAGGGTCCTGGCTTGGATACTTTTCTTTCTTTCTTTTAAAATATATTTTATTGATTTTTCTCAGAGAGGAAGAGAGAGGGATAGAGAGTTAGAAACATCGAGGAGAGAGAATCAGGGATCACCCCCCACCTGGGATGCGGTTCGATGGGAATCGAGCCCAGGACCTTTCAGTCCGCAGGCTGATGCTCTATCCACTGAGCCAAACCGGTTTTGGCTTGGATACTTTTCTTAATTCTGGCTTCTATCCCAAAAATATCATATACTGCGGGGGAGGAGAGGCAAAAAAAATTTTTTTTTACTATTAAAAATATTTTTATTGATTTTTTTTACAGAGAAGAAGGGAGAGAAGAGAGAGTTATAAACATCGATGAGAGAGAAACATCAATCAGCTGCCTCCTGCACAATCTCCCACTGGGGATGTGCCCGTAAGCAAGGTACTTGACCTGAATTGAACCTGGGACCCTTGAGTCCGAAGGCCGACGCTCTATCCACTGAGCCAAACCGGTTAGGGAAAAAGCACATTTCTTTTCACACTTCTGGAGGCTGGCAAGGGCAAGGTCAAGGCTTTGGCAGCTTTTTGTGTCTGTTGAGGACAGTGGTCACCTTCCATTTCCCTCACACAGTTCCCTTGTCCCTGAGGACAGGCAGGAGAGAGAGCAGTCTATACAGTTCTCTGGGGTCTCTTGTTTAAGGACACTGATCCCATTCATGGGGCTCCACCCTTATGACCTAATCAACCCCCAACTCCCCATCTACCACTATCACGTTGGAGGTTAGGTTTCAACTCGATTTGGGGAGACATAAGCATTCAACCCCTAAGTCCTGGACCAGAAAAATGACTTTACAGGGAGAAATGTTGAAATTCAAATAAGGTCTGTATATGTCTATGTACATGATAGGATTGTGCTGATGTTAATTTCTTGGCTTCAATACCTGGTTTGTGCCATGTTAATGTTAGGGGAAAATGAGCAAGGGACATTAGAGAATTCTATTTCAAAATAAAATATCTAAGAGAAAATAATCCTTATCTCAGGAGTTGCCAGGAGGATTGATGGAGGGACCGCAGGTAAGAACTCTAAATTCTAGGTGCTACTCGTATTAGATGCCAATGAAGAAAGCCCAGATTTTCAACTACAGAAGGAATCATTTTGTGTCTGTGTGTGGAAGCGGGTCACAAATTGCTTTTCATTTCAAGAAATCCCTAATGGCCAGGAGTGTCCAGAATTAAGCCTCTTTTCCTGCTTCTTCCTGACTTGAAAGAACAGAATGAAGAGAGAAAATGGCACAGGTAACCCTTAAACTGGGCTGAATTACACTCAAATCTCTACTGCAGCCCCTCATCCCCCTGTCCCTCCCTAAGGATGAAGGTCAGTTTCCGGAGGTCAGGAGGCTCCTAGAGAAGGCTGACTGCTCCGTAGATAACCTGGACTTCAGAATTCACACTCCTTGGCAGTGGCAGCCTGTCCTAAATAGAATTAGCTGCTTGTTCCATCAATTGGTTCTGCTGTCCTGTTTGTTTGGTGTTTTACACAGCTTGGTTCCCTTCATGTCTTTCCTGTTCTCAACTGCGTCTGACCTTCAGCCTGTCACTGTGAAGAATTTAATTAGTGGCCAAGAGCTGTTAACAACACACTGTATTTCAATTATGAGCTGATTGGCTATCCTACTGAAAAGGGGTAGGGGTGTGTGTGGGTGTGTGTAGAAAGACTGAGCCCCAAGACTCATTTTTCCTTTTTGCCTCAACACACACATACAAAACACACACACTAAAGGAGTTTAAAGAAAAAGCCATCATTCACACTAAAGTTTAAAGAAAAAGCCATCATTCCAAAGGTCCTACTTTCTAGCCGTGACATGAAACCTAGCAGTTCTAAAAGAAACAACTCATGACTCAGATATCACAGACTTCTCTGTCAGGACACCATAAACTGGGTAGGTGTGGATATAAAGGGGCTACTCGAAGGGGCTCCGTGGTGGTGAATAAACAATTCTGTGTTTTGATTGTGGTGGTAGTTACAGAAATCTGCTCAGGTGACAAAGTGGAACAGAACTACACACACTCACACAGAAATAAGTGCACGTGAAAGATTTTAAAATGTAAGATTTAGTCTAGTTAATTGCATTCTACTGTCAATTCCCTGGTCTGACAATGTACTATGTGTTAGGTTTGAAAGGAAACAGGAAACAGAACAACAGGGAGTTTTAAAGAGAGTTTATTCCCCGGTAATGGGCGGAAGCCATCACCGAGGTAAAGATCAGAATTAGGGGAGAGGGGACAGGAGATCGGAACCCAACCGGGCCAATGGAGATGCCCCTCCAATGGAGGTGCCCCTCCAAAGAACGCACGTGGCCTACCTGGAGTTCCTTTTAAAGGGAGGGGGTTGGGTCCCAAGGGCACCTTGGCCCTTGTTAATTGGTGGCTCACTGTCTTGGAGATGTCTCCTTGGCAGGTGTCAGTCATGTTGTTAGCTCCACCCACCAGTTTGGGAGGGGGGAGCCCTAAGGGGTCATGTGTCAAACTCCGCCCACCAGTTTGGGAGGGGGAGAACCTTTCACTATGGTTAAGATGTAATCTGGGTGACGGGTACATGGGATTCTGTGCTATTTTTGCAGCTTCCTATATATTGTTATTTAAAAATTAAAAAAAAAATAATTTCAGAGAAAGGGATAAAAACATCAATGATGAGAATTACTGATTGGCTGCCTCCTGCACATCCCTGACTGGGGATTGAGCCTGCAACCCAGGTATGTGCCCTGTTGAGGAATCAAACTGTGACCTCCTTGTACATAGATGGATGCTCAGCCACCAAGCCACACTGGCTGGGCTGTGTCTAGTTATTTTTGAAAAATAACAAACATGTTTGAAAAGAAAATGACAAACCAGGGAAATATCTGCAATTGATATGACAGGGTTTTGTCTACCACATATGGGTTCTTGTCTATTAGAAAGAGATGAGCAGTTATACCGGGAAAGAAATCAATCACGTGCATAGGTAACCTCAAATAGCATCAGGGAGTCTCCCACTCATGGAATCCCCATCAGGTGGAGGAAACAGTGGCCACGTACCAACAGGAAGAAACAGACGTCTCTAACCTGCCACCTCAAGATACTGAGACCTTCTGTCACACTCGTCCTTTTGTAGCTGCCCACCATTCATTCCCCCTTCCTGTTGGCACCTCACTTGTTTCCAGACCTCATTATCAGGGCAGGAATGTGACTAACTGAAGTCTGGCCATCAGATGCTGTCTCATGACAATCTGAATGTTGACTGGGTGAGGCAGGGGTAGGAGGCTATGAGGAAGAATTCCTGCTTTGACATGATTGAGGGTTGCCAGCTGCCAAGTCTCCTGGGACAACCCCAGATCCCCTTTCTCACCAGTTTCTATCATTCTGTGGCTTATGGCTGGTTTTCTCTCCATTTTATTTCACAGTGGGTTAAGTAAAAGACATCTTGTTCCTGAGATGATTTTAGCTATCTTACCCGTAAAACATTTTGAAATCAGCAATATAGTTCAATTTTCAACCTGTATGACAAAGAACTAATTTCCTTCATATGTAGTGTCTACAAATCAATGAGGTTAATAGGTAAAAAGGGGACAAATTATTACTAGTAAATTAGTGTCTTTAAAACATGAAAATATTCCCACACATAAAAATTTTTTTAGTTCAAGTTACAGTGAAATGCCATGTTTCACCTCTTAAGATTGAAGATAAAAATGTTTGAAAAACACATAATACTGCTTAGGAGTGGAGAAACTGTGAAGGAGTGGAGAAACTGAAGGAGTGGAGAAACTGACACTCTTCTTCCCTCTTGGCAAAGTGCACACTGAGGCATTCTCTTTGGAAGGCAAGTTGGCAGTATTCTTCAAAAAGTAAAAATGAATATGCCTTTGATAATTCTAGGAATTTACCCAATAAATTCAAACATATGCCCAAAATATGTACAAAGCTATTGGTTGCGGTATCATTTATACCAGGAGTTGTTCAATTACAGTCTGTGGGTTGAATCTGGCTACATGCCTGGTTTTGTAAATAAAGTTTTATTGGCACACAGCTATACCTACACTTTACACATCATTGGTGGCTGCTTTTGAACTACAAGGGTGAAGCCGAGTAGTTGGAACACAGACTATCTGGCCTATAAAGCCCAAAATATTTACTATCTGGCTCTTTACAGAGGAGGCCAGCTAATCCTTATACTAATATAAAATGTCCAGAATAACTTTTATTATTCCTTGATAGGTTCCTGGCAAAATAACTTCACAAAGCTGAATAGAATGCAGCTATTAAAAATAGAGACTTGGGACAAAGGGCATCTTTCCTCCCTATAGCCTCTTTACTTATTTTTTAAGCAATTAAAAATAAAGGTAGAGCTTCCCAAAGGATGGAGGATGACTGCACTGGGCTAGGCCATTCTGCTGTCAGAAACTCCAATGCCCTGTGTGCCGTTTCCACAGTCCCCGGATCTCTCTGCTGTGGGGACAAACATGATGCCGGAAACACGGACTCAGGTCTCTGGACAAGCACAGTGGCCCACAGAGCATTCAGCCAGAAGGATGCTGTATCTTGGGTTGTGCTGTTGCCCTGGGAAAGCCTGGGGCAGGCTGGCTACACTGCCCTCCACGTCCTATGCTGGATCCTGAGTGACACATCAGGACTGTGGGGACCGTCTTCACTGGGCCACTCTGAGGAGCAGGGCATCTTCCAGCCGGGGCATGGTGTCCCTCCCTCTTTTGTGCCAAGGCGTCCAGGGCTGACTACAAAGACCGCCATGCCTTTGGCTCTGCCACCTCCTAGACCCTGCACATTCCAAAAGGCCCTCATCCCCATCCCCAGGGCTTAGAAGGAAATGCAGGCAGGTGGCAACGCTTCCATCTGGAATCGTTTAATGAGCCTATTTCTTACACGCATAATTATAAAAGAATAAGAATTGACAAAAATATTTTCTTTCCTTAATATGTAGAGGTGGTTTGTTTCTGGGGTTCTTTTTTTTTTTTTCCCCCCCGCCCCTGGCAGAACTCTTGGCAGGGAGGGAAAGGAAGGAGTAAAGATAACCCTGAGGTGGGGATGGGTCCCCTCCCAACCCCGGAATCTGGTCTGTGTGGGCCAGGCAGACACGTGGCTGGAGGGGTGGGGTGGGCAGCAGCCGCTGGCCAGCAGAGACCGAAGCTGAAAGAGTTCGGAGCCCACCTAAACGCTGGGGAAAGGCGGGCCCAGGAGGCTGCCCTGCACCGTGTGCGTTGCTCATACCTGCTGGCCACCACTCCCAACTCTGGGCTTCGAAAGAGGTGGGGCTCACTGGGTGCTGGCTGGGCTGAACCCCGTTACTCAGCAGCAGACCCCAATTCTAGATTTCAGCACCCCCTGCCTTCTGTCTTTTAAATAATTATGAAAAGTGTCCCCCAAAACAAAACACAAATAGGAAATGGGGCTGGTTAGGAGAAAAGGCAACCAATCGCATGCTTCTGGGCCCGGGCCCAGGAGGCAGACCCAACGGCTCCGGTGCCCAGCGGAGTTCAGGCGTCCTGCTCCCAGACATCGGGGAGCGGGGATGGCTTCAGGAAGTGCCCTGTGGGTGTCAGCCATATCTCTCCGTCTCGGCAACCAAGAAGCAACAGGCAAAGAACCCAGGAGCATTTTAAAAAATGATAAAAGACGTCGGGACATGAAGGCGGTGGCTCTTGGGCCTGGGCGGTCCAGCAGGGGCTGTGGTGAGGGCACTGCAGGTCCTCCCGCCTGATCTCACTGGTGGTGGTGGTGGTAGTGGTGGTGGCAGCGGCGGAGAAACCACTTGTGCTCTAAGTGTGCAGCCGAGGGCCACGGCCCTCAGAGGTATTCTTGTAGAAAGTGCAGCAGCGTGACTTCATAGTGCTCGCCGGACTCAGGGCAGCGGATGCTGTGTCTCTCGTTGGGGTAGATCTGGGTGGACAGAGAAGGCAGGGGTGATGGCACCAAGTGACCCTGCTGGCCTACCCTGGCACTCTGGAGCCCCTCCCCCTTTCTGGCTCAGGGCATCCCCCCTCAGGGCCTGTGCTACCACCCACTCCTGCATGGAGACAAAGAACGTGCAAGCTCCCGCCCCCAACAGAGTGTTATCTCACTTCCAGTTTCTCCTGGGCAGGCGGGTCTAAATGCTCTCCCTGAGAAAGTTCATTTGGCTCTCACAGCCTCACTGGGACGCCGGGGGTACTTGTGCGCATTTCACAGATGAGGAAGTGAGGCCCAAGGCTAACAGACCTGCCACCTATGATCACATAGGAGGGAACAATTATCCCAGCTACCTGGTCAAGATTTCAGGTTCAGAGGGACATTTGAGATTCCATCCTGGGCCCGCCTGACTTTTGCCCTGATCTGCAGCTGCCCCTGGCTTACTTGTGAGAAGCATATGTGGCTGGGGGTGGGGTTGCCGAGAAGCACCCCCTCAGAAGCTCTGCCCTTGCCTTGGCCAGGGGGCTTAGTTGGCTAGAGCGTTGCCACGTACACCAAAAGGTTGTGGGTTCAATCCCTGGTCAGGGTACATACGTAGGTCATAGGTTCGATCCCCAGGTGAGATGCCTAAGGGAGATAACTGATCAATCTTTCTCTTTCCCACCCTTCCTGTCTCTCTAAAATCAATAAGCCTACCCTTGGGTGAGGAGTGAAAAAAAAACAAAAACAACTCTGCCTGCTTCCCTCCTGCCAAGTTTGACAGGACAGAGCGCATGGAGGTGTCTGGGAATCAGAAACACATCGTGGCAGCATGTAATCAAATCTGTCCCTCTTGCCTCCAGAATTCCTCCACAACCCGCCGGGCTTCCTGCTCCCCAGTGCTGACCCCTTTCCTGCCAGGACGACTGACTATGGCTCATGTCCTTCTAGCCCCTGTCTACAGGGCAGCCAGAGGGATGCTGGTCACACAGCAAGCTCTCAGGGCCAGACACGGCTTCTCTTCAGAACAAAATCCAGGCAAGGCCATGCCCCCTCAACCAAGACTCACCCCCTAAATGCCAGTGTTTAGCCACCCCCCCCAAGGCCCACCCTTTACTACTAAAGCATCATCCCTTTCCCAACACCCTACTTTTCACTTGAGGCCCCAGCCACCCGGGCCTGCCCTGGTCTCCAACTCCTCTCTAGCTTACTCCCCAGCCACTCTCCTCTCCTGTCCAAGCTGCTCCATCCAACTGGTTTCCTGGGTCTGGTGTCCTCCACACACCTCCCCGACCCTGGGGCCTGGCTGACTCCCCACTTAGTCTTTAGTTCCCTTAAATGCCACCGCTTTAGGGAATTTTCAGACATCCCAGCCAATACCCCTCCTAGATGCTTACAGAACCCTGGGCAGTTACTCCAAGTGTCTTGGTTGAAAACCTAGGTCTGTGATAATTTCAGTTGCATGTCCACCCTCCACCAGGCTCTGGGCTGGGGTGAGTCTAGCTGTGTTCCCAGCACCGGGGCAGCATGACCCCAGAGCGATCAACCCAGGACTGCTGCATCAAGGACAAATGGACATTGGCTACAGGGAGCCCAGGGAGAGGTGGCAAGTGCAGTGAGAGGTGATGCCACCCGGATTGCCACTGCCCAGGAGGGATCCAAAGCATCCAAGAACCACCCACCTGGAGCTGGTAAGGTTTTCCGGCTCGAATCAGCTGGGAGACGAGAAAGTTTGTGTGAAAAAAGTGCACGTTCTCATCCAGGAAGCCGTGCAGGATGAGCAGGCGGTTGGGCCTGGAAGACAAGGTGGGGTGAGGTCTGAGGTTACCCTCCTCTCCCGCCCTGAGGCAGTCCCAGGGTCCTTCTCCAGCCCAGGGGCAGCGAGGGCGGAAGTAGCAGGTAACAGAGGGAGAGGGTTGGGGGAAGGAGAACACACTGGCCTAACTGGTGGATCAGGGAGACCTCACTTCCGGGCAAGGAGGGGAGAAGGGTGTTCTTGGCTATGCGATGGCCTGAGCTATAGGAAAGCTTTCAGGGCAGTGCTGCCCCGAGGCACTCTGGGATGACAGCAGGTTACAGACCTGCCCAGCCCAAAAGTCACCAGCACACATGGCTACTAAGCACTTGAAATGTGGCAAAAGTGGCCACATGTGATTTTAAAAAGTAATTCATTGGGGTGAAGTTCACACAGCCTGAAGTTAACTCATTTTAAAACAAAATTTCAGGGGCATTTTGTGTATTCACAAGAGGTAAAGCATCACCTCTATCTAGTCCCAGAACATTCCACATCCCAAAGCAAAACCCCACGGCCATCATTAGTCATTGCCACACCCTGGCAGCCAGCAGTCTGTGTCTGTCTCAATGGATGGATTATCTCAGTGGATGTGCGTGAATATGAGCTTGAGTAGATGGCACAGGTCTAGAGCAGGGGGTTCCGCGTTTGGCTGCATGTCGGCCTCCCCAAGGAGCCCAGGCGGGGTTAGAGGCAAAGGGAACCCCACCATGGAAGGCATGGGAGCCCGGCATACGTTCAGACAGAGCCATAACTGAAAGTGGCAACACTGATGTCTTTAATCAGAGAATCAGATGCCATTGCCAATGGCATGCCCTGGGACCTCTGAGCTGGTCCGATGGATCCAGTGTTACAACCATGTGGACCTGGGTCCCAAACCACAGAGTGCCGAAACCCACAAGACAAAGGCTGTTCATGTTGCAGACCAACTGATGGGCCTCTGGGGGCCATGTGCCTGGGGAAGGAGGGCGTCCACACGTGCAGTGGTAGAAACCTAGAACTTTGCTTAGAGCATTGAGGGCAGGGCCAGGGCCTCCCTCCCAGAGCACCCAGACACCCACCTCCTGGGAGAGCAGAGAGGAGGCTGGGCTGAAGCAGGGAGCAGGAGGAGCGGAAGCCAGGGAGCAGTGTCAGAGGCAGGAGCGCCCAGTGACTCAGAACTGCCGGGGCAGGGAGGGGCCTTACTCGTTGGGCAGCTTCTCCACGTGCAGGGCCACGGAGCCCGCCTCATAGCCAAGTTGGTTGTTCTCCGGTACGTCCATATAACGTTCCGTGTACCCTGTGTCATAGGCCATCCAGACCGTGACCGGGGCACCTGCGATGGCCACCTGAGGGCCACAGTGGATGGACAGGGCAGAGAGAAAGAGAGAGAGAAGAGGAGAGACACACGCACATGGGTCAGGTTTCAGGAGCCCTCATTCAACTGGCTGTCCCGGGGCCTCCCCCAGAGGACATGGGGGGGGGGGCTGGTAGGGGGAGAAGCTGTCAGGGAGGGGCCCTCAGACCGTGTGTCCCCCGTGGCCTGTGTGCTGTCGAGGGAGGTGAATTGAACGGGCATGTTCAGGCCGGGATCAGCTCCTCCCTGGTCCCACTGCCTTTCTGCCTCCTCCTCCTCATCGCCGCCCCGCGGTGCCCGGACAGTGCTGCCGGCCTGGGGGCCCCTCCCCCGATGCTCTTCACACCATGCCCCACCTCTGCCCATCCGAGGCCGGGGTCCCAGGCTCAGCCTCCCACAGAGAGCTGCTGGCGGGGTTTTGTGCAGCCGGATGCCATCCTGGGGTCAGCAGTGGCGGGCAATGAGGAGGGGGGCTCGGCCCCGTGGGGCTGCTGCGGGGAGAAACAGCCACGTGGCAAAGCCCCTGCCGAGATGCCTCCCCCAAGGGCGCAGGCGGGCGCTAGCAGACAGCGGGGAGGGCGCGCGGGCAGGACCCACCTTGAACACCTGAGGCTTGTGGATCAGCCCCATGAGCGAGAGGAAGCCTCCGTAGGACCAGCCGTGGATGGCCACCCGGCTCAGGTCGATGAAGCCATACTTCTGGGCCACGAACTGCAGGCCCTCCACCTGGTCCTCAATCTCCACCTGGCCCTGGGGGACGAGGCCAGGAACCTCTCAGTGGCTCCTCCTACTGCTGTCCCACCTCTGCCCTTGTGAGGAGCCCTCCCTCTCCCTCTCGGATCAGAGCTCCACTCACACTGCTCTCTGGGGCAGTGGTCAGACGGGCCTGGCACCAACCCTGCCCTGCTACCTCCTGGCTGTTACTTTGAGAAAGTCACATCCTCTCTCCGGGCCTCAGTTGTCCCACCCCAAAACGAGGGTGTTAACCTGAATAGGACCCATTTTACAGTGGACATGAGGGTAACGAGATGGTGAGTGTCCTACACTCAGAGGTAAGGCACATGCTAAGGCTCAATGCATAGTTGGTGTCAACATCACCACCACCACCACCACCACCACCACCACCACCACCATCATCACTATCACCACTATCAACACAACCACTACTATCACCACCATCATTTCACCAACACAGCCTTCACCATCATTATCACATCCATCATCATCACCATATCCTCATCACGGTCACCACCATCACGTAAGCACCACTTCTAGAGCCACCAGTCCCTGTCCAGCCCAGCCCTGGCACCTCCTGCCACCTGGGCCTGTACTGACGTGTCTGGCTATGTCTGGATTCAGGCACCAGGTGGGATGGGTGTCCCCATTAGATGAAACTCAGAGCTGAGCAGCAAAGCAGATGACCCCTTTGTTCCAAAAGGCCACTCTACTTATGATGGTCCTTGAAGGAGGTGACCCGGAGCCACTCCAAACCCTGAGCCAACAAAACTCAGACCTCCCTTTGCTACACAGGAAGGGCCCGGAGGGACTGGGAAGAAAAGTTACCATTTGGTTTTTCAGGGCCCCTTCAAACCGAAGACCTCGCTGACATGAGCCCCTGCCGTCAATCACAACCACAGCGTAGCCCAGGGACGCCAGCGTGTTGAGCCGCAAATACTTGATTCCCTTGAAGGAGTTATTGACCAGCTGCACCTGCGGGGGAAGGCAGAGCGAGGACGTGGGGCTTTGGGCACGTGGTAAGAAATCCAGCGTGAGATGCGAGACAGAATGGGCTGGATGGCCCTGGCGCCAGAGGGACGGGACGGGGCCTTCCAGCCTAGCAAGGACCCTGTACTTCGCTGTACAGACTGTGAATGGTCCGGAAGGGTTCTGGGCGTGGGCGAGTGGAAAGGGAGGGGCCCATGCTGCACCCAGCCTTATTCCCACAGCGTGCTACCGAGAGGAAGGCCCCTCCCTGGAACCTTCTTATTGCTTCAGCCATGTTCTGCCTCTTTTCTCCCCTCAGTTATCTCTAAAAAGCAGACACAAATGCTGGTGGGAGAATGGCTGGTGTGGCCGCAGTTGCTTTCTCTGAGGAATTTGACTTAAACCAGCTCCTCACTTCGGTGCTGTTACTCTTCGGGGCCTTATCATTCCCTGTGTGTGTGGCGGGGAGGGATGTGTGGTGGGTGCTGGAGCGAGTAGACTGGCCTCCACTCATTGATGCCAGGAGTGCTTTCCCGAGTTGTGGTAACTGCACATGCCCCCAGAGACCATCCAGTGTCCCCTGAAGGACAGGACTCCCCCCAGTGAGAGCCACCGCCTTAGATGTCCGCTTCTCAGAGAACCGGGCCCAGGGCCCACGGCCACCTGTCCCCACGCTGGTGACCATGGTGAGACTGGATCACTACTGGGCAGGTGGCCCAAAGGAACACATAGGATGAGGGGGGCTTCCCAAAGGGACAAGGGAGCATCAGCAGGAGAAGGGGGAGTGGTCATAAGGTATACAGAAAGCCAGAGGCAGAGGCTTGAGGGACCCCAAACCTTGTGTGGTCAGAGGGGGCACTCCTGTCCTGGCATGGAGGGAGGGGGTGCGGGGAACAGGGCAGCACCCACCTGGGGGCCTCCGTATACGAAGAGGACAGTGGGGTGCTTCTTCCCGGGCTGCACAGCGTGCGGCTTGTAGATCATGCCGTAGAGCCGCACATCAGACCGCGTGTGGAAGTCAAAGATTTCCGGGGGCACATAATCGGGGGGGCAGCCTGCAGACAGAGAAGTCGTGGCTCCTCAGACAGGAGCCCAGAGCCGGCTGACACCCACACTCCACTGCCTGGCCTCCCCCCGCCGAGGGTGAGCTGGAGGCAACCCGTCCTCTGCTTTTCTAAGGTATTTTAAATCAGGGCGGGAGCGACTCTGCACTGTGGGCGTGCACACGCGGGCCAGGCTGCAGCCTGGCCCAGAAGCGGCTCCGGCAGCCCCTGACGCTAGCTGATTCCCCGAGGAAGGTGCCGTCACTTCTGGGATTTGACAGGCAATTTTATGGTCTGTTTCTCCCAAATTTTTATAATTGCTTTCATTTTTGCAAAGCAGCACTGGTGTTTGGATCACGATGGTGAAGAAAGTCTCTAAGATGATTTTATTCAGGTAAACAGGGTGCAGATTTGAAAGTTAAATAAGGTTCCCTGGCTGGTGTGGCTCAGTTGACAGAGCATCGTCCTGTGTACTGAAAGGTCGCCAGTTTGAACTCCTGGTGAGTGCATGTACCCAGGGGCTGTGGAGTGTGTAAGGAAGGCAATGTTTCTCTCCCCCCTCTCATCCCCCCCCCCCCCGTTTCCTTCCTTTCTCTCTAAAATCAGTAAGAAAATATCTTTTAAAAGTTAAATAAGTAGAAGAACATCCAAGATGGCGGCCTAGGCAGTATCCTAAGCTGCCGCCTCATCAACAATTTAATTAATAAAACAACTAAAATCAAAAAGGACTTCACCAAAACGTCAGGAAAGCTGGCGGAGTGGAATAGCTACAACTAGAAAGAAAGAGAGAGGCTCACGGATCGGACTGGGAGCCGAAAAGCACTGAGGTAGGGAGACGCTCGCGCACGCGGCCGCCGATTCCTGCCTGGCGGTAGGAGGGGAGGAATCCCCGATTGCACGGAACCCTTTCGGACTGTACTGAACCCACCCCGGCTGAAATTCCGTGGTCCCAGGCTCATACGGGTGGTCTGGACTGTAGAGAAAGGCACCCAGAGACTCAGAGACTCAGAGACTGGGAGACCGGGGACCGGGAGCCGCAGTCGCAGCCGGCAGGGTCTACAGACTCGCGCGTGAGCAAGTCCGCGCTGAGGTCTGACCGCCGCCCCTCCCTCCGGAGCGGAAGGAGTCAGAAGCTCCAGGTCTGACCGCGGAGGCTACCGCTGCCTCTCTGTACAAGGTGGCAGCCTCTCCGTAGCGGAAGGAGTCAGAAGCTCCAGTCTGACCACGGAGGCTACCGCTGCCTCTCTGTACAAGGTGGCAGCCTCTCCGTAGCGGAAGGAGTCAGAAGCTCCAGTCTGACCACGGAGGCTGCCGCTGCCTCTATGTACAAGATGGCGGCCTCTCTGTAGCGGAAGGAGTCAGAAGCTCCAGACTACAGAGACCAGCCCTGGGGCACCCACGCTCTTGCTTGGGGAAACTGGGCCGGTCAGGCGGAAACTCAGGCGAGTGCACAAGGGCAGGGCAGAAGCCAAGACTGTCAGTTCAGCCCTGAGACTCCGCCCCATCCAAGCTGAGCAGAGGCTTCTGCAGTTTTTCAAGTCTGATCCTATAAGACTGTCTCCAATACAGAAGTTATCCCAGAGTAGACACAGCTGATACCCACATCCAATTGGCCTGAAGGTCAATTCACAACAATAGAGGCTTAGCTACAACAAAGCTGGGCACGCAGTCCACAAAGGGGATCACAAAGAGTGTCTACCTCAGGTAACTGAGGAGGCTGACCCACTGTGCTATATAGGACACCAAACACACAAAGCCATCCTACCAACTCTGAAAAATAGTGATAATGCCGAGACAAGGAAATAGATCTCAAACAAAAGAGATGGAGGATATAGAGTTCAGAACTACGGTTCTAAGGTTATGCAACAATATTCTAGAAAAGCTCGATAAACTTCATGAGACCCAACTAAAAAGTATAGATAAACTGACTAAATTGGAAAATATTATGCAGAGATCCAACAGCAGAATGGAAGAACACAAGAATCAGGTCAAAGAGCCAAAAGACACTCCGCTGGAGAAGGAAGAAGAAAAGAGGATCCAGAAAGTTGAAGATAGTGTAAGGAGCCTCTGGGACAACTGCAAGCGCACCAACATCAGAATTATGGGGGTGCCAGAAGAAGAGGGAGTGCAAAATACTGAAAACATATTTGAAGAAATAATATCAGAAAACTTCCCTCACCTGGTGAAAGAAATAGACTTACAAGTACAGGAAGCCTACAGAACCCCAAACAAGAGGAATCCAAAGAAAAATTCTTCTCGACACATCATCATCAATATGCCAAGGGTAAAAGACAAAAAGAGGATCTTACAAGCAGCAAGAGAAAAGCAGTTGGTTACCTATAAGGGAGCACCCATAAGACTATCAGCTGATTTCTCAACAGAAACCATGCAGGCCAGAAGGGAGTGGCAAGAAATATTCAAAGTGATGAATAGGGAGAACCTACAACCAAGATTACTGTATCCAGCAAAGTTATCATTCAGAATTGAAGGGCAGATAAAGAGCTTCACAGATAAGAAAAAGCTAAAGGAGTTCATCACCACCAAACCAGTATTATATGAAATGCTGAAAGGTATTACTTAAGAAGAGGAAGAAGGTCAAGTGAATTAAAAATCTCAGGAATAGAATAAACTGGTGAATATAATAGAATTAGGGGCAAAGAAAGGGAGTGGATAGATAATTATCAGGGTGAAGGGGTGTGGGGTGCAGAGAGACTGGATTAAAATTGTATAACCTATGGATGAGGACAATAGTGGGGGGAGGGGGTAAGGGCAGAGGGTGGGGTGGGAATAAGGTGGAAGGGAGCTATGGGGGAGAAAAAGGAGAAACAATTGTAATTATCTGAGCAATAAAGATTTATTAAAAAAAAAAAAAAAAAAAAAAAAAAAAAAATAAAAGTTAAATAAGTAAGTAGTAACGTAGGTCAGGAGTTGTGGAACGTGTACTGGAAAGGGGTGGAGAGTATTTTTGGCTTTAAGTGCCAAGGAGACTTTCTGTGTCTCTGTAGTAACAACTAAGCTTTGCTGTTGTGGCCCTAAGGTGGGATTTGGCTACAGTTGGCCAACTGCTCACAGAAGCTGTCTGCAAACATGGCAAGATCAGCAGTTTTGGAAAACAGTACCCTAGTCCTCCTGCCTGCAGGTCCGGGCTGGGTATCAGGACCCCCAGTTCCCGGCGCTGCTCCCCTGCGGCTGTGCAAGACCCTTCCTCCTCTGTGACACCAGGGCGGGGTCCTGCTCCGGCACGTCCTGCGGTGGGTGACGTGCAGAGTCACGGACTGAGCTATTAGGTGGAGAAGCCCTTTACCTATTAAGGTTCCAGGGGTGATGACATAAGAAGATATTTCTAGCACATAAAATGCTGCTTTACAAACGCCAGGGCTTCTGACTTCCCAGAACATCGGGAAATCTAGCAAGTGGCAGGTCTGGGTCAGAGAAGGGCGTCCTTCATAGGGAGATTCTTGTGTGTTTGGAAGGGTTTGATTTTCATCCTAAGAATAGACATTGCATCACTTTGCAGATAAAGGAACATTTTGGGGAGACAAGCTGACTTGCCCTTGGTTCTGCAGCCAGAATTGGAACCTGGGGTCACCCCCGCAGCGTGAAGGCCGCCCTCCTGGCTCCTGGGCGAACCGACAGCTGCCTCCTGTTTCCGAGGCTCCGCCCGTGCCTGACCTCCAGGCCTTCTTCTACAAAAGCTTCCAAGCATCTGCTCTGCGCCCTGGAGACGCGTCCCTGAGGACAAGGATGCCTCAGGGACTTGCTGGCAGGAAGTCAGCTCCTGAACCGAGTCTGCTCTGTGGGGTGCAGGCTTAACTGCAGCACAGAAATGAGACTGTCCCAGGGGCAGAGCCCACAGGACAGCAGGGGCCAGTGGTCAGGTTCCAGAGCTCTCGGGGCTGCCGGGACAGGCCGGGCGCTGGGGAGGCTGGCAGGCAGGGCTCCAGGCTGCTCGCTGCCTCACACCCTCCAGGACAGCCTCCTCTCACCGATGCTATTTGATGGGACCCCAGTCCATTTTATAGACGGGCAAGCTGAGGCTCCCCAGGGGAAAGTCTGGGTCAAATCCCAGAGGATTTGGGGCTACTTACTGGCTGCCTCCATCATGCTGGCCCAGAACTGAGGCTGCTTGTGTAGAGGGTCATCGTCGGGGCCGGTCAGCTTGTAGACATGCACGCAGGGTGGTGTGCCCACGCTGCTGTAGTGGCTGATGAACATGTCGAAATTCTGTGGGTAGGACGGGAGCGCTGAGCACCTCTCCCCACCCCCCAATTCTGCACCCTTTGTCCCATCACTGGTCAACCTTCACTGATACTGACCATCCCTACCCGGTAACTGCTCATTTAAACCTCAAAACTCCACCCATTTTGGGTGGCTACTATTTACCCCCATTTTTCAGATAAGCAAACTGAGGCCCAGAGGACTGAGGGTAGGGGCCCCCAGGTGGTCAGGCTCAGATCCTTCCTATGCCATCCCTCTGGTTCTATAGTCAGCAAACTGCTACCAAGTGTTTGCCCTGGATGGGGAGTGGCCCTGTGCGTGGCTGCTGCCTGATGTTCTAGAATGTTCTGAGAGGCTAAGGCGGGTACAGGGATAGTTCCATCAAGTGCATCCGGACTCAGGGGAGTGCCCACCTGGCTCATGGAGCAGCTGTGGGAGAAGCCGGGCGTGGTGAGGCGCACAATCTCACCAGCCGACTCGTAGCTGACCACGTAGAGGTGGTGCTCCAGGGGTGTGTCCTTCGTGCCTTGGAAGTACACCAGCTTCGTCTCCTCGTTGACCCAGATCTGTGGGGACACAGGGGCTCCATGGAGGGTGCCCAACACTTCCCAGGTCTGCTTTCCCATGACCCCGCCCATCTCCCTACCCCCACAGGGGACACTGGCTATGTCTGGGGGCAGCTGTGGTGGTCACAACCGGGAGAACTTCTGGTGGGAGCCAGAGAGGCTGCTCAACCCTGCCGTACCCAGGGCGCCCCCACAGAGAATCACCTGGCCCCGAAGTCAGCAATAACAAGGGAGAGACCAGCTGCCAAGATGAAAGAATTAGAGCTACTAGATGGTTCCATTTCACAGATGAGGAAATGGAGTCTTAGTACTCTGCTACTCCTCGGGGGGCGGGGCCAGGCTAAGAGCTGGGATCGGGGGATAAAGAAGGGGAACACCTGCAGCAAAACTGACTGCAACCAAGCACAGCCACTAAGAGTAGGTGGCTGTCCTTTAACCTCTGGGTGCCCAACTTTCTGGCCCTCTTGCCTCATGCGTAAAGATGATGATGTAAAATCTGATCGAGTTGGGACTGTGCTCCGTGGTTTTACAACTTCTTTCCCAACAATCTGCAGCGATGGCTTCACAAATCAGTGACAGGGCTTTCTGTCAGGTGTGGCTCTGCTGTAACCAACACAGTTCCCTACGGAGCCTGCACCTGTCACCGCTAGCTCACTCCTGTGTTTACTGACTGCTACTTCTCACCATATGAAGAGCACTGTGAGGGACACACGTGTGCTAACATGTCTGTCTTTGGTCCACGAGGCCTTTATGCTGGTGTGAAGTAGGGACCAGGAAATCTGACTAAGGGGATCCTTTGTGAAATCCGGAATTTTGTAGACCTGGACCCTGTGAAGATGCTGTAGCCAGAGGCAAAGTCGCACTGTGTTTTTAAGAGGTGTGCTTGGGGGGAATAGAACATACACCTCTGGTCTTCCCTGTGGCCGCATCCTTTGCTCCTGACCCTCCCCTTGGGCAAGCATGGAGCTGGGCCTTGACTGGAAGCTGCAAGACGATCCCTCAGTGGACACCCCAAGTGTCCCACAAACTGTTTTTGCAGGGTTGAGTGTTTCATGGAGTGGAAGGAGGATAACAGAAAGCTCCCTGTGGCTCTGAGAAATGTGCTCAGAAGGGGCCCTGATCCTGGACCCAGTGTGCCTCCAGCCTTGGCCCTGGGCACGCCGGGGCTGTGGAGGGGGCAGGGCAGGAGGGAGGAGTGGTCAGGTGGGGGCAGGGAGCCACAAGCACAAGAGGCCTTGAGAGGGACCAGAAGTGTGTGTCTCTGAGCCTGTGCATGTATAAGTGCATGGAGACACTGGTACCTTAGAGCCATGCCTGGCCAAAACCTCCCATTCACCGCTGGTGAGCGCGATCTCCTCCTTGACAGGGCACTTAAATTCATCTGGAAATAAGGAAAGGAAAAGAGGTGAAGCTGTGATGGGGACACAAAGCACTGAGACCCACCTGCACCACAGCAGACCTACACTGTCCAGACCAGCCCCACCAACTTGCCAAATGCCAGTCTACAGTCTCTGCGTCCCAGGCCAGCCTGCCCCTTCTCAATTCTCCAGCCACCCGAGGCTTCCCGCTGAGGCACGGACTATGGCGCAGCTGGCTGGTCCCCCGTCTCACTCCAACCCATTCTGAGCCCTATGCCCTGCCCTCGCTCCTGAGTCTTCTTGGCTATCCAAATTCAAGCCCACGTTTCTCTTGGCCCAGAGGGCCCTGCCAAGCACGCCTGCTGGGCCTCTCCAGCAGGACTGCCCTCTGTGAAAGCATGTGTCACACGGACACTTCAGTGCCAGCGCCATCACTGTCGTGCTGCTCGTGTATTCCAACAGGCTGCTGGCCTTCCTCGACTGCACAGGATGCCTGGAGGTTGCCTTTAAAGAACTCATTCCTTCTGATCTAAAGTGAATGAGGACATGCCCTCTCCTCTGTCCAACGGCCATCGAGCAGGCGGAAGACATGTGACAAGAGTGTGAGATGGGGCTGCAGCGGAAACCAGGGCGCATGGGAAACCGGGTGTGCCCAACTCAGAAGCAGGTCTCCTGAGAGGCACCTGCTTTGAGCTCCACTCTACCACCCGGTGAGAATTGAGCTCAGCTGGCCCATTTCAAGAGGCAGAAATGAGGACTTTTCAAGTGACACTTCCCACAGCCAGGTGGGGTCAGTAAGTCAACAGACAAGCCAAAAAGCAGCAACACCAACGAGCTAAAGAAAACTCTCCATGGAGGTGGCTCAGGCGGCATGTGGGGCCGCATCAAACCCCGAGGACAGTGCCTGAGACAGCAGTCACTCCTCAGTCCCTGCCTTACCCAACCCCTCGGAGCTTGTGGCTTTGCCTCTTGACACTCGGGCCCCCCTCGGCTCCTGGCACCCTGAACACATCCTCACTCGGGTCTCTGTCCCCTGTGCAGGTGGCTGCTTGAGGCTCATTTGCAGGCTCTACCTCTAAACTGTAGGGCAATCCTGGCGGAGGCAGCCACACACTGGGTGACACCTGGGAGCATCTATGGTTACCACAACTGGGGAGTGGGTGGGGGTCAGGGATGCTGCGGAACTCCCCCCATGCCCAGGACGACCAGGCGGAGAATGACCCGCCCTGAGGTCAGCAGTGCCCACAGGAGAGACCCTGCTCCAAGCTGGGGAGCCCGGCCTAGCTCACAGGCCACACTGCTTCCCTACCCAGGCTCAGCCCTGAGGCACTCTGTCCTGTCCGGGGCTGAGATGCCATCCAAGTGCGAGGACGGCCACACTCCCATCACAATACGTTCTCTCCCCAGAACTCTGAGCACAGAACCTGCCCTCACAGCCTTCCCACTGCTGAGCTCTTTGCCTCGGATACGGCCAAACCCACCTCTGGATTGTTCTCTCCTAACACTGTCCCTTTCAGTCTTTCCATCTCAGAACAGACCTGTGACGGAACAAATGGTGTCTGAGCCAGCCTCCCTCTCTCAGGCTCCACATCCAATCCACAGGCAAACCATGTCAGCTAGTGGTCAAGGTGCAGAGAGCCCCACCGCCTGACCCCTGTTCCTGTCCCTCTCCTCATCCCTCAGGCTACGTTCCACACGGCAACCTCAGGAATCATTTTAAACTGGCGAAAGACCAATGTAAAAGCCCAAGTTCTCTCCAAGACTCACCAGGCCCTACACGACCTGTCCCACCCCCCTCTCTGCCCTCACCTGCTCCCTCTCCCCTCATTCACTCTGCTCCAGTCATGCAGGCTTCCTTGCTGTTCCCCTAACATGCAGACTTGGTCCTGCCCCAGGACCTTTGCATGGGCTGCTCATGAGGCCTGGAGCTCTGTGTGGCTGCCTCTGCCATTTTTACCACATCCTCCAGGTCCCTGCTCCATGGCACATTATCCAGAGACGTTCTCTTAACCACCAGTTCTAGAAAGAAAGCCCCTCATGCTCATCACTACCAAGACAGCATCCTTCATAGTTTTTGGATTACTACTCAACTCTACCATCGTGGCACAAAAACAGCCGCAGAGGACATGTAAGTGACTGGGCGTGACCATGTGTCAAAAAAACTTTACAGAAACAGGCAGAGGGGCTGGGACTGACCTGCAGCTATAGTTTGCCGACCCCTGGTGTAAGAAGGGCCTGGCACCTGGCAGGTGCTCTGTAACTACTGTTGACTGAATGAATGAACAGGCCGCTATGGTAGCTATGGTAACCCCTGCGAGGTGTGAATGACGGACAGCAAAGCTAAGTCTTCCCAGTGGGCGGCTTAGTCAAAGGGTGGGATCAGTGAACAAAGGAGCACCGGACCTCAGCCGGCAGGTTTGCTCACCTTCCCCGGGGCTGAAGGGCTCACTCCAGTCGTACCCATTAGGCTGTAACACGGTGGTAACCTTGTACAAGTGGCAGAAGCCGGTCTTGCTTTCGTTGGCGCGGATGAAGCAGAGCTCGTCCTCACCCTCTGATTGGGGGAAGGGGTAGAAGATGTCATGAACCTGTCCGGGCAGAAGAGAGAAGACACGTCAGTGAGGGCACACCCTGCCGAGGAAGGTGAGGCCAAACCCAGCCCGTGGACTCTCCCTCCCTGGCCAGCGGAGGCCTGCCTGAGCTCGTGGGGACCCGGATGCACACCCAGCATCTCCCCACCCTTACGTTGATCCACACGTTGGTGACCTCCTCGTACACCACGTACGGCTGGACGTTACTGGGCACGGCTCTGGCGAAGGCCTCCCGCTGCTCCTCATTCTCGGTGGTGGGGATGAACAGGGCCGGGGGCAGGAGGACGAGCTGGAGCTGCTGCTGGGGCCGATCCAGGAGCATGGCCCAGGCGCTGAGAGGGCAAAAGAGAAGGAAGCCAGGGGCTTCAGGGGCCAGCAGACAAACTGGTGACTAACGCCCCCTTTTGTCAACGTCACCGATACCTGACCAAGTAACCCCATGGCACACAGTTTCCTGGCTGGAATGCATGCTCAGGAGAGCTGACAGCACTCCACAACCTGACTTCTGGAAACGTCTTACATCATTAAATCAAAGAGCAGTTTTGAGAAAGCCATAATTTCTGTCAAATCCTCAACTACACACACCATCCTTGATTTCATACTTTGCTGTAACTTGACAATTTTTAACTTACCGTATTTGCCGGCATATAAGACGATTTTTTGGCCCTGAAAAATATGCCTCCAAGTGGGGGGTAGTCTTATACGGCGAGTATATAACAAACTGTATTTTTAGTGGAAATGTTAGGGGGTCTTCTTATACGCCCAGTCGTCTTATACGCCGGCAAATACGTATTTTTCAGGGCCAAAAAATCGTCTTATACGCCGGCAAATACCGTAAATGTATTTTAAATGGGGACCTATCAATACTGTAAGTGGAAATGCAACATCTCAAAATAAACAGGAAGCAACTAAAACCAAATGAAAGAGCAATTTCAGCCCAGCTGGTGTGGCTCAGTGGTTGAACCAGTAGGTCACAGTTCGATTCCTGGTCAGGGCACATGCCCAGGTTGTAGGCTCGATCCCTAGTGTGGGGCATGCAGGAGGCAGCTGATCAATGATTCTTTTTCATCACTGATGTTTCTCTCTCTCCCTCCTTCTCCCTTCCTCTCTGAAGTCAATAAAATAATTTAAAACAAACAAACATATATATATATATATATATATATATATATATATATATATATATTTATATATATATTAAAAAAGAGCAACATCATAGGGATGAGAGGTTCCAGTGAGAGCCCATGGTCTGAGTCTAGCTGTTTCTGTTATGAAGGGAGTCTGGAAAGCGTTTGGAGCGAGGGATGCACACCCTTCCTGTAAAGAGGCCAGTGAGTCAGTATTTCAATTCTGTGGGCCACAGGCATCCTTCACAAATATTCAACCCGGCTCTTGTAATGTGAAAGCAACCACAGACAAGCTGTAGATGAATGACTGTGGCCCTGTGCCAATAAAACTTTATTTATATACACTGAATTGTGGGATTCATATCACCTTCATGTATGATATATTATTCTTTAGATCCCCCCCGCCCTCAAATCATTTAAAATCATAAAAACCATTCTTGGCTCCTGAGCCTCACAAAAAAAAAAAAAAGGTGGGTGGTGAGGACTGGGCCCCGGGCCATGCTTTAGGACCCGGTTAGAGATGTTTGTCTCTGATCTGAGCAGAAGGGCTAGGAAGCCAGTGAAACGGGAATCCTTCTATTTGGTGACTCCATAATTCTTTTTTTTTCTTTTTAAAAATATATTTTATTGATTTTTGACAGAGAGGAAGGGTGAGGGATAGAAAGTTAGAAACATCGATGAAAGAGAAACATTGACCAGCTGCCACTGGGGATGTGCCTGCAACCAAGGTACATGCCCTTGACCGGAATCGAACCCAGGACCCTTCAGTCCGTAGGCCGATGCTCAATCCACTGAGCCAAACCAGTTTCAGCATCCATGATTCTTACGACAGGGGTGGAGGTAGGGGGCAGAGAGGAGTGGCCCACCCAGGTCTTGGATATAAATAACCTAGATCCTGTCTGACGGAGAGACTCACTATTTGCCGTCTTGGGTCCACCCGGCCCGGGCGATGTATTCCGCCTTGGGGAAGAGCATGCTGAAGGGCTGCACCAGCTCCTTCTCTTGGGTCGAGACGATCTAAAGGAAAAGCAGACTCAGGTCACACTCCGGCCTCGTTACATGCTACCCAGGAGTAGACAGTCACTGTTAGGGGCACACTGTGTCTCCCCCCGCCCCCAAATCCACATGTTGAGGTCCTCACCCCTAGTCCCTCCGAAAGGGGCCTTATTTGGAAATAAAGTGGCTACAGATGTCATTAGTTAAGATGGGGTCCTACAGGAGTAGGGTGGCCCCAATCCAACAGCACTAGTGTTGGAAATGTGGACACAGGTATCACATGGGTAGAGTGTCTTGTGACGAGACACAGGGAGAAGGCGACTGTCTACAAGGCAAGGAGAGAGGCCTGACAGGTCCTTTCTCATGGCCCCAGGAGAAACCAGCACTGCCAACATCATGACTTCAGACGTTTAGCCTCCACAACTGTGAGACAATAGACTTCTGTTGTTTAAGCCACCCCGTCTGTGGGACTTTATTATGACAGTCCATTGGCTGGAAACCAGGGTTGTGGTGCGGACTGTCACTGCAAAGCCAGGTGGCCTTGGGCAAGATAGTCTCCAGATGCCAGTTTCCTGGAGCCTAAATGGGGTTGGCATGGCATTTCCCCAGGAGGAAAAGGCAGGCAGGGCCTTAGTAAGCCCCACACCGCAGCGGGCTACCCCCCTCAACATCCCCAACTGCCTGCTCAGTTGGTATAACCCATACCCCTGCAGGACCCTGTTTGTCTGACAGAGCCAGGGACTGTTTAAAACAAAGTCACTTGGGGCTGATCTGTGTTAAATCTGCACAAGTACTCTGGTCAAGAGTGGAGAAGGGGTCTGGTTAGGGCTGAATTTTGCCCAGAACAAAAACTGACTCCTCAATTACTACAGTAAGTGTAGTTCATCATACGCTTTCTTCTGAAACAGTACACAAGGATGCATTTTGGCAAGAATATGCGAGGGCTTTCTCAGCTTGTGTGAACTCTAACCTCTGACGTGTGGGGCCTGACGTCCCCACAGCCCTTCTCAGTCACAGCCGCTCTTGCCCTCCTGACTAAGGAGGCCTGAGCAACAACTCCCTAAGTGATGAGGGCCTCCTGTCATTTCAGAGTGAGGTGCAGAGGCTCAGCCTGGAAGCAGAGCTCTGGACGGTGCTGTTTTGCATTCAGTTGGCCAAGAGGAGCACCTGCCTCAGAAAGGGGGTGAGCAGCCTGCTGATGCTACCCAACTACCTACCCAGCTCAAAACGCACACCCTGACCCCCCCCCCCCCCTTTCTCATCCAGAAGCTCCTCGGGGCTCTCTGGCCCTCTTACCTTGCCTTGACTGTCAGTCTGAAACTCAGCCAGCTTCAAGGCGATCTTTGGATTCTTGCTACCTACAGAAATGAAAGTGAGGTGAGCCTGGACAGTGTCACCCATGTATGGTGGGAGCAGGTGTTGGGGTGGAGGGTGCAGGGGAGCACAGAAAGATGGCATGGGGGCAGAGGGAGGCAGGGTGTCCAAAGGTGTCTCCATGGGCAGGTCTCCCTCTTGGGTCAGGCACAGTCCTTGAGCAGGACTTTCTGACTTTGGGCCAGGACCTCACCCCGACAGAGTGATGGACAACCTCTAGCTGATGGGGAGGTCATGGTGGAACAAACACTAAGAAGACACCTGCTGCCTTTGGAGAGCCTGAAATCTGGCTGTGAAGACGGGACAGACCCATGATAAAGCCACCGACAATGCAGAAAGGTGGCCCACATCCCATGTGACACACCGGGCCCCAACCCGGCGGGGAGGCAGGTGGCTTATAGATTGGAAGAAGGCATGCTTCCAGAGCTGGGATTCGGTTCAGGCTCCAGGTATTTCTATGACGAATCTCAACGCTAGCACTCAGAGCTCTAGCACCCCAGGCAGGGAAGCTCTGAGCCTCAGTGCTCTCATTTGTCAAATGGGGAAGGAGGAGACCCACTTTTCCCATTTGCACTGGGGACTGGAAATATCCTCTAGGAGGCTCTGCCAGCATGGCAGACAGGAGGGGCTGCTCGTTGCAGGTAGCGAGAACAGCTCCTTTATTTGCTTCGTCGGAGGCGGCAAACAAGAGGCCTGCAGGGGGAACCTGGCCCGCCACGTATTTTGTTTGGCTTACTAGGTATTTTTATCTTTTAAAAATATTTAATTAATTTTGAGAGAAAGGGAAAGTGACAGAGAGATAGAAACATCAATGATGAGAAAGGAGTATCAATTGGCTGTCTCCTGCACGCCCTTCCCCAGGGATCAAGCTTGCAACCCAAGCATGTGCCCCGCCTGGGAATCAAACCATGGTCTCCTGGTTCATAGGTCGATGCTCAACCCAGCTGGGCTTATTAAGTATTTTTAAATCATTCAAACAACATTTAAGAACTGGAAGATTTCTGCCCAGCCAATGTTGCTCAGTGGTTGAGCATCGACCTATAAATCAGGAGGTCATGGTTTGATTCCTGATCAGGGTACAAGCCCAAGTTTTGGGCTCGATTCTCAGGTGTGTGGGAGGCAGCCGATTGGTGATTTTCTCTCATCATTGATGTTTCTCTCTCTTTCCCTCTCCTTTCTTCTCTCTGAAATCAATAAAAATAGATTTTAAAAAAGAACTGGGTGATTTCTCAAATGAGTCTGGATTTATAGTTTCTCTTGAGAAACAGGCAAACTCGAGTCCGTATCCTCACAAGGTGGTGAATGATTGATGCATCCCAGGTTGGGGCCCACACCCATCACAATCTCCCCCTAGCTCCTGCCTCCCGGGCCCCGAAGCAGTGCTGGCCCTACGATTGTTCCCGAGCCTGGCCTGCTCCTGAGTCCTGGGGGCCCATCCTAGCTGGTGCCTCACCTTACTCTATAAGGACTCAGACAGCTGCCCAGCCCTCCCCACCTGTCCCGGGCACTCACCTGTCCGGGGGTATCGGTACGAGTCTGTCTTCCTTTCCTCAAGTGCAGGAGAGGGCACGTGAATGACCTCCACCTCGGACTCGTCGACTTCCTCGTACAGGATTCGCAGTGTCTTGTGGCCTTCTGAACCTGGGAGGAGGCAGGGGTCACCACTGAGGGTGCCGGAAGGCCACCCCATCCCGCGCACATGGGGGACTGCTGGGCCGCAGCTGGGCCCAGGCAAGAGCATGAGCCTCTGGGCTGGAACCTGGGGCTGCCCTTTACTAAACCTTCAGCCCGTCACACCTGCTCTCGGGGCCTCAGTTCCCTAAATGCACAATGGGGGCAAGGCCTGAACTATTCCCAGCACAAAACGGTGTGGGGAATGGCCATGGAGGGGGTTTGTGTGCTGAAATGCTCCTGTGGAATCCCTATGTTGAAGCCCTAACAGCAGGACCTCTTAACGTGACTGTATTTGGAGATGGGATCTTTAAAGAGATGGTTAAGGTAAAATGAGGTCATTAGGTTGGGCCCTAATCCAATATGGCTGGTGTCCTTATAAGAAGAGATTAAGAACAGACATGCACAGAGGGAAGACTGGTGAGCAGACGGGGAGAACAAGCCCAGGAGAGGGGCCAAGGTGCTGACACCTTGACCTGGGACTTGCAGACTCGAGCACTGTGAGACAACAAGTGTGTGTCTGTCGGGGAGGCCCTCAGTCTGTGGGAGCGGGTTCAGCAGCCCAAGTTAACACCTCTCTCCAGAAGAATTACAATAAAGATCATTGTGAGAACACGGAGATCACTGGGTGGTAACAGCTGAGAAAGGAGTGGGGTGACTGGGCAAGCTGACGTCACAGGGACAGAGCCCATGGCCGCTCCTTCCTCAGCAGGCCTTTTCCCTCCTTAGCCACTGAGAAGGTTCTCTAGCTGCTTTCTGTTTCTCCCCTAAGACCCACTGTGGACAGACCAAAGACGTCTCCAGAAGCACCCCGCCTGCTCCACACCTGCGTTAGGGTGGGCCACTGGATGCCTAAGAGGATGAGTGGCTGGCTCGAGGCCATGTGGCTTGGGAGTGGCAGCACTGTGCTTCCGACTCAGCTGTGACAAACAGGTGTCTTCCGACATTGTGCAATGTCCCCTAAAGGCAGGTTCACTCCAGATGAGAATGACTGATATACGCCCAGAAGATTACCTGCCAGGATCGGTGTATAAAGGTATTCATAGGAGTATTGATTATGACCCCAAAATAAAACCAAAACCCACAACTAGAAACAACCAAAGAACTAGCTCAATAAACCATGGCACATTCACGCTCCAAAGAGTTCTTTGTGTGCTGACTGCAATGGATTGTGTTCCCCCCAAATTCAAATGTTAAAGCCTATCCCAATACAATGGCACTACATGATGGGGCCTTTGGGAGGTGATTAGGTCATAAGGGTGGAGCCCTCATGAGTGGGGTAAGTGTCCCCACAACATGAGGACACAGCAAGAAGGTGCCATCTGAGAACCAGGAAGAGGTTCTCACCCAACACTGAATCTCCTGGTGCCTTTATTTGAACAACCAGCTTTGAGAACCATGAGACGTAAGTAAGTGCCGTTTATAAGCCCCACAAACCGCGGTGTGGTCATAGCAGCTCAAATGGACTGAGACACTGATACAATAAAAAGGCTCCTGAGGTTTCTTTAAAGTGAAAAGTGCAAACAGCAGAAAAGCACATAGAGTCTATTAGTCTATTAATAAAAGAAGTGTACACAGAGCATTTTTGTTGTTAATGCTCAACCAAGAATATTTTTTCCATTGATTTTTAGGGAGAATTGAAGGGAGGGAGGGGAGAAAGAAGAGAGAGAAAGAGAAACATCGATTGGAGAGAACCACATCAATTAGTTGCCTCTAGCACCTGCTCTGGACCAGGGATCAAACCTGCAACCCAGGTACATCCCCTTGACCAGGAATCGAACCCACAACTCTTCAGTATACAGGCCTATGCTCAAACCACTTAACCACTGGCCAGGACAATAGAAGCATTTTTTAAAAATGGAAAGGGACCTACCTTCCCAGGAGGCTGTGGGACACCACCAGTAGCCAGTGAAGCGGTCAAATTCTTCCTGGATAACGAAGGTGGCCACGCCTGCGGATTTGGGGTCCTCGAGAACGTTGGATAAGCCTGGAGGAGGAGAAAGCAGGGCGAGAGGTGAAGAGTCTTATTTAAAGCAGGTTTCTCCCCCTCAGCACTAACATTGGGGTCAGCACACTTTCTGTGAAGGAATGCCCTGTGAAGGGTGTTAAGTAGCATCTCTGAACTCCCACCCACTCGATCCCAGGACATCCCTACCCAGCTAGGACAAGTAAAAGTGTCCCTGGACATGGCCAGTGTCTGAGTTGCCCCCGGCTGAGCTGCTCAGGTTTAGAGTGAGGGCACCAGGGCTGTGGGGCAGGACAGGGGGACAGGTCTGAGGCCATGCCAGGTGCAGAGTTCTGCAAACATCTTTAGAAGGGGAAGGTCACCTTCCAATAAGGAGGGACATGAGAGAAAACTCGAGGAGCAGGTGAGAGCTGAGCTTGAACCTTGGAGTTAGAAAAGAGAGCAGAGGTGGGAGGGGCCGAGTGAGCAGAGGTGCAGAATAAGTGTCTGGTGGAGGGAGGCCACAGAGGGCCACACAGGAGAGTGGCTTGTGAGAGCCGGATGCAGAAAGGGCCTGGGGTCAGGGAGGGCGCAGTGGGGGCAGGGTATTTTCTAGAAGCTAGACTGGTGCCTTTGATGACTATGCCTGGAAGGTGCTATGCTTGGAAGGTGCTGAGCTGGGCCTGGCCCAACAAACCACACCCCTGGGTGCAGGTTCCTGTCCACCCTGGCCAGGACTTGGCACCCTCTGCCCGCTTTACCCCTGTGGCAGAAAGTCAGCCGCTGCTCTTCGCCTGTCTCAATGTTGGCCACCCACAGATCACTGTTGTTGATGAAGGAAAAGAAGGCGGGGTCGGCAGGGCAGATCTTGGGGTCCATCCGAGGCCCAGAACACTGAGTCTTGATTTCCAATGGCTTCATGGGGGACACCTGGAGACAGAGAGGCCTGGCTCAGGGCGGGCAGGATGCTGCCCACCTGCCCACCCCACCGCAGCGAGGGACCAGCGCTTACCATGAAGCCATTCTTGCCCCCGTCCCGACAGTGGAAGAGGCTGTTGCTGGCCTGGAAGAGGAAGAGGCCGCTCTCGCTGTGGAAGTCATAGGAGGTGATGCCGAAGACGCCCAGGCGCTTCCGCTCCCGCAGCAGCTCCTCCTCGCGAGAGTAGACCCCGTGGTGGGGCGTGGCCTGGGGACACGCGGGAGACAGGTGCCAGTGTCAGCAGCCAGAGGCCCTGACCCCTGGGCACTACCAGGAGGGACCTGACTATCTGACCTGGGTCCATGCTAGAGAACGTTCTGATGAGCAGCGCTGCACAGAGAACGGGTGGCAGAGTCCTTTCCAGGACTTACATGGAGCTCCTCCCCTCCTGCCCGCCTCTGGGCTTCCCTGTGCCTCTTTTCCGTGAAACCTCAAGGCAGAGAGGACTGTCCTCTGCCCCGCAGCATGGACAGACCCTGCTGGTCTGCTCTTCCCGGGTCCCCAACGCCAACCCTACAGACGCCTCCACCCTCTTCATCCCTTCTTCCTGCCAAGAGCATTCGATCTGAACCCACCTACCATCAGTCATACTTTCTGCACAGAAGGGGAGCGGGGCAAATTCCAGACCACCTGACCACCCACACATCCAACCCTGGCGGGTCTAGGCAGCTAAAATATTGTGGGCAGGGAGAGTTCTGAAGATGACATGGAGATGGAGAGGAACATGAATGGTAAGAAATGCCTTTAAAAAAAAAACAAGAACCCAAGCCTTATGAAGGGACTCAGGCTCGATTTCGGTCAAGGGCACGTGTCCAGGTTGCAGGCTCCATCCCCAATAGGGGGTGTGCAGGAGGCAGCCAATCAATGATTCTCTCATCATTGATGTTTCTATCTCTCCCTCTTCCTTCTCTCTGAAATCAATTAAAAATAAATAAATAAATAAATAATAATTTAAAAAAGCAGAATCAAAGCAAAGTTACCCACATGCTGAGACAAAAGCTATGTGAATACAGCTCCTTGGCGAGGGGACTAAATGGGGCAGGCAAAAGGGAGAGCAGTTGCGTTGGCATGGAGAAACTCAGAGTGTGTCATCCTCCACACCCTGCTGTCAACTTCCTTTTACAGAACTAAACCAGCCAATGAAAAAGGCGCTCTCGTTCTTCACCCGCCATCCTTCTCCCTGGAACCGAGTCAACTCTGGATGACATTATTAGTCAAGTCTCCATAAAAAGGCCTGGGCCCAAGTCAGTTCAAGTCTTTGGTGATGCATTTAAAAGGAAGAGATGCTTTGATAAGCACTCTTATCAGAAGCCTAGACTCTGGGCTGAGCACAGACTGGCAGAGAGGGATAAAAGGAGAGAGAAGAGGGGAGAGGGGAGAGGAGAGGGAAGGAGAAAAGAAAGGGGGAAGAGGTAGAGAGGAGAAAGGAGGGCTGCGGTGAGCAGGAAGCTCTGCTCTGCAGTGTGCATGAATTATGTGGCTGGCCTGCACCCCAAGTTGAGGACACACAGAAATGGCGTTCACTCTGAGAACCTGGTCACCTCCCTCGCCCACAGGCAGGACCCGACAGGCGCAGCTCACCTGGAAATGGTCCAGCATCTGCTTCCAAGACAGGAGCAGCAAAGCCTCTTTCCGGACCTTCCTGGGGATCTCCGAGTAGAGGAGGGAGTTCTCTCGGCTGCCATAAGGCATCCCTTGGGAAAGAGGAGAAAAACAGAGTGGGTGACTTGGCCCAGCACAGGGCAGGGCCGGGCCAGCCTCAGGCTCTCCATGCCTGGGCCCAGCTGGTTCCTTCTGCTTCTATGTCATCCTGCCAGCACACCCCTCCCCAGAGAAGCTACGAACCCAGGTTTAAGCATGTCCACAGTAGTACTAGATCCTCCCCGGCAGAGATGTGTGTCCTGAATTTCTTGGACTAAATTACTGAAGAAACAACACACACACAATAGAACAAAAAAAGGCTGGTCAGGGCTATCCAGCTCTCAACAGGCGAGGCTCCGGTCTTCAATGTGCTTTACTAAAAGCTTTTGCAAAGGCCAGGAATTGCTCTAGGATTAGAGCAAGTGTGTGTCTAGTCAAGCATCTCTTCCCTTGGCACCGGTGACACTGGGACCTGGTCACTCTCTGTGGGGGACATCCTGGGCACTGTGGCATGTGTAGCAGCATCCGTGGCCCCATCCACTCGATGCTAAGAGTACCCCTAGTTGTGATGACTATAGATGTCCCCAGATGTTGCCCAGTGTCCCCTGGAGGGCAGAACCTCCCCGACAAAACCACTGACCTAACTATCTATAAAACTACAGCAGCTGCAGTGAGGATTCTGTGTGGATTAAATGAGGTAAGAAATACAAAGCACTTAGCATATGTCACTCAGAGACATCAACCTAATTCCAGTAAGTTGCCATTTTTCACATTCTTACATCTCCGATGTTGAGATGTGTCTTATTGTTGAAGGTGCTGTCCTGTTCTTAGTGGCAAATAAAACAATGGCAGGTCTTCCAAACGGTAATGTCTTTACTTTGGATGGATGACAATACAATTGCTGTTAATAAAGTTAACGACAGAGCCCTGGCCAGTAGCTCAGTGGTTATAGTGCTGCCCGGGCACCGAAGAGTCACAGGTTTGATTCCCAGTCAAGGGCACACCCCTGGGTTGCAGGTTTGATCTCTGGGTCCCCACTGGGGGGTGTGCAGGAGGCAAACAATTGATGTCTGTTTTTCATATCAATGTTTCCCCTCCCCCTTCCTCTCTCTCCCCCTTTTTCTCTTTCTCTCCCTTTCCCTCCCTCCCTTCCATGCTCTTTAAAAATCAATGGAAGAAAAGTCATTGGGTGAGGATTAACCAAACAATAAAAATAATTGTTCTGTTTAGTTATCTTTATAGGTAGCTTCTTGATATGGCAAGTGCCATGGGTTTTCCACTTATGATAAAGTTGCTCACCAAGTATGGTTAGCAAAATAAAAGCATATTTAAAGAGAATTATTAGGTTAATAAGGGTTCCTTTAAAAGTAGATTTAAGGAAAATATGAAGTTAGCTTAGATGGGCAGGTGGGCAGCACTCACAGTTCGATGCCTAAGGACCCTTTAGCTGCTGCCATTTGTTTCACCCCCAGCTGGAGGCGCAGACATGACACTGCCCGGCCACGCTGCCCACTGCACATGCTCTGGACAACCTCTGTCTGCAGAGTTCTGTGGGACAGCTGGAGCTTTCCAAATGGGAAGTCAAGGGTGTGGCCTTGGCAAGGATACTGGAACCATCTTCTCCCCAGCTGATGGCCTAAGCTAGCACATTCCCGGGATGCGCTGCCCTCAGCACCAGTGTCGGTGATGATCGGCGTGCAAGGCAGGGGTCTGAAATGACTACTGCTGATTTCTGCCTTCACTGCCCCTCCTCTGCCTTCTCATTCCAGCTCTGTCCCCTCTTTAGGAGCAGCACCCCATCTCCAATGCAACCACCATCTCTACCACCACGCACTGTGGCCTGGGTGACTGGCCTGGTGTGGCATAGGACCCTGGATCCGGACAGAGGACACAAGGACACAGTGGTCTTGTATTTCCTGCCTAAAGGGCCCTCAAAGCTGCCTGGGGCCCTGCGCCCTCCTGTCCTATGCGAGAGGCTCATGTGCCCCGGGGAGGGGCAGGAGAGCCGGGAGAGGCTTTCCTGACGCTGCAGTCTGAGCCCTGGAACCTGAGCCACCGCCACTCCATCTTCCTGGCAGCAGCAGCAGCCGGCACAGTCCCTCCTCTGATCCATCTTGAGTGGCCTGGGCTTCATCAGGTGCATCTGAAAGAGCCTTCCCTGAGGACTCAGTGATTGGCTCCACATGCCCTGACTGGCAAAGCCTGGTGCCCGCGGGGGCAGGGGTCCCAGGGAAGCAGGGGGAGGTGGCGCTTAGAGTGGCAGGCGAGGCATCGCCCTTGGAGGCCCCTTCTGTTCCATCCAGAGTCGCTGACCCAGCATGCTCAGGGGCTGGGCTAGTGCAAAGCCATGTTATATATAGTTGGGGGGCTCTGGAGAGGGTTGCCCCAGAAACTTGGACGTGACGTGAAGTCAAGGGCACCCTGAGGATATTGAATGATTCAGACTGGATCAGCTCAAGGGTGAGTAGTGTCACCCTGAAAGAGGCAGTACGGATCTGAACTGTTCTAGGCATACTTTGGGGTCTTTGCCGGGCCCACAGCCCTTGTCTAGAGTCACCCCTACTCACTGGGATGGGCCCTCAGAGCCTTCTGTGAACTTCGGGTACCGGCCCACGCCTGCTACAGACATACCCACAGGCCATGACCAATTGGACAAGTGGACATCTGACCTATGTTGAGCCGATCTGATTCCTTCTCCCAGAAACCCATCTCTGCTGTGGGCTAGAACCCTAAACGAGTAACCCTGAGTGCGGACGACAGGGCAGTAAAGTGGATTCATGGAGAACACATGCAGGGGGCTGGCAGAGGGGGGAGGGGGGAGACACAGTACCCAGAGATGCCCCTGCGACCTGACTACAAGGTGTACTTGGTGGCTCAAAGGAGCTCAGAGATTTCTGTAGCTTCCAGCGGCTCTGTAGAAGGCTCTCAAAGATGTCCACACCCTAATCCCCAGAATCTGTGAATAGGTTACATTCGGTAGCAAAAGGGATTCTGCAAATGGGATTAAGTTAAGAATCTTAAACTGGGGAGATTAGGGTGGATTATCTACATGGAATCATGCCTTGTGAGGAGGCAGAGAGAGCCTTCAGACACAGAGGAGGCAGCGATGTGACCGTGGAGGCAAAGACTGCGGCGATGTAGCTACAAGCCAGGGAATGGCAGCAGCCACCAGCAGCTGAGAGGCCAGAAGCGATTCTCCCTTAGAGAATCTCCCTGTAGCCCTGCCAACACCTCGATTTCAGCCCAGAGAAACTGATGTTAAAGTTCTGATGCCCTGACTGTGAGAGGGTCAATCTTGGCTGTTTTAAGCCACCTACTTACTTGGTGGTATTTTGTTACAGCAGCAGCACGAGGAAACTCATAGAAGTACCTTGACCTGGATGGAATCTGAACTTGAGTGAGTGAGTGACCAAAGAAAGTGGAAAAAGGGATTGAGGGGGCCAGGAAACTGCAGGGAAAAGAGGCAACAGCTCCCCAGACTCCTTGAATCTTGGCCACTTTCAGTCCTAACAGCCAAGCTCCTCCTTGGCTAAATGAAGCTTGAAGCACACACATCCAGCCCTGATTTCTCCTAGGCCAGGCCTGGCAAACTGTTTTCTGAAAAGAGCTGTACAGTAAATATTTTCAACTTTGCAGGCCACTGATTTTTGCAAAGGTTACCTATGTGCAAAAGCAGCATTGGCAGAAATAAACAAGTGGGCAGCTGGGCATCAGTAAAACTACATTTTCAGCCGAAACCGGTTTGGCTCAGTGGTAGAGCGTCAGTCTGCGGACTGAAAGGTCCCAGGTTCGGTTCCGGTCAAGGGCATGTGACCTTTGGTTGCGGGCACATCCCCAGTGGGGGGTGTGCAGGAGGCAGCTGGTCGATATTTCTCTCTCATCAACGTTTCTAGCTCTCTATCTCTCTCCCTTCCACTCTGTAAAATATCAATAAAAAATATGTTTTAAAAAAAACCACACACACAAAAAAAACTACATTTTCAAAGCAGCAGCTGTCGCCTGATGACCCACATTCTAGTCCACTCCCCTTTCTGACCCTGCGCTTGCCCAACCGCCGTCGGGTTCCACGTGGTCTCTATGAGGAGGGCCTGCATCGACTGTGGGAAGCGGCGGGCCATCTGATGTCCATCTAGGTCACAGTCACAATCAATAGCATGGGGTTAACCTCAGGCAGAATGACCTTCATTCGTCCATTCCATCACTCACTCCGATACTGACTGAGCGCGGAGGGCATGGCCAGGAATGGGCACTGTTCCACGGGATGAGGATACAGAGGGACTGACCCGGGGCCCGGAAGCCGAGATGCTGACCACAGAAGCCTGCCTTGGGTCAACAATCACGTGTCACGCGCTTTCAAACACACTTGGAGCTGTATCTGCTCCGTGACACCTTTAGGTAAAGTTGGGCAACATTCGCTTGCTCAGCAGATATTAACTGTCTACCTCTTAGGAGCCAGGCTAGGGTTGGCTGCCGAGGGTACCTTGGAGCTGCCCTCATGGCCCGGCAGGGAACACACATGTAAACAACTGCAGATGTGTAGAATGCTGCTCCACAGGCGCACACACGGAGAAGGAAGTGATTATTTGTTAATAGCTTATCCAGGTATCTGGGGCAGCCGCGCAAAAAGTGGCAGGCCATCCTCTGTTGCTAAGACCACAGGGCGTACGATTGTGCAATCACAGAGCTTTCATGAGCCTTATTATTTATTTATTTATTTATTATTTCTCCAGCCAAGGATATGGTTTTACTGATTTTTAGAAAGAGAGAGACACAGACATAGACTGTTTGCCTCTCATACTTCCCCTGACCGGGGACCCAACCCCCAACCTAGGAATGTGAGAACCGAAGTGGGAACCTTGTTGGTTGGGCTATGGGATGATGCTCCAGCCGGCTGAGCCACCAGCCAGGGCTTTCCACGGGCCTTAACACTTCCCTCCGCAGCCAGAGCCGACTGGAGTTACCTGTGGCTCCCAACCCAGCCCAGGGGCAGGCCCACCTGCCTGGTACTGAACAATCTCAGTGGCTCAGGCCCACGTTCCAGGCCCAAACCACAGCACCCTGCAGCACGGACCGGGCCCACTGGCCTCTGCCCCGTCACCTGCACAGCTGACCCTCTTGAGGACCCTGGGCCAGACCCTCCCTGGGAACAGGTGTCTGTGGGGGGCACGGCAGTTGGCGCAGGGCCAGGCCCACCTATTTGGACCTTCTAACTACGAGGACCAGCTGACCTGTGGACACCAGAGGCCTTAGTAACAGCCATCCCAGGAACACTGACCTCCTCAAGGGCAGCCTCCGGGCCCAAAGGAGCTAGAGGGCCCGCGGGGACACGGGAGGCTTACCTAGGTAGTAGAGGCGGTGGGAGTGGGGGCTTGACTCATCTGTCTTCTGCACAAACTGGAAGTCGTGGGGAGCCTTGTTGACGATCAGGCCCGAGTTCTTGCGGCTGCCGTGGATGATGTTCCGGAGCCCTTCCCACGAGTGCTTCTGCACCTGGAAGTGGGTTGCCGGGTCCTCCATCTCCACCATGTCGCCTGAGTCGGACATCGGTGCCCCAGTGGCCATCCTCTCCGCCCTCTCAGAATTCAGCGAGAAGCTACGAGGAGGAAGGGACAGGCGGGAAGAAGATGAGAAGGGAAGTGGTACCCGAGTTCCATATGCAAGCTGCCTCCTCATCAGACACTCCAATTCCCCCTGCCCACCCCCACACTGTGCAACTTCCCCCGTCCCCTAAATATTTCTTAAATTGCTACACTTCTCTCCAACACCAGGATGGCTAAGATCCAAGCCACCGTCACCTCTCGGCTGAATGATGGTAACTGTCTACCAACTCAAAACCCTTTCTTGGGGGGTTTCCCTTCGGTGAAAGCCAGTCCTCACATTGGCCTTCAGAGCTGTCCTCTGCCTGGGCCACTCTTGAACCTCATTCTCTGTCACCACTATGCCCCAGGCGAACTGGCCTTCTCTCAGCGCCTCAGACTCCTCCCCACCCCAGGGCCTTTGCTCATGCTGAACACCTTGTAAACTCCTCTCTTTGCTCCAGTAACATCAAATCATAAATATCTTAAATACCTGTCAGGTCCTTAGAAACTTTCTATGACCATCCACACCAAAGCTGGCCTCTCTGTTCATCTTTCACATGCCACCCACAGAGAATGCGTCACAATGATGGCCTGTCAACCGCCTGGCTCCCCCATGTCTGTCCTAGCCATGGCTGTGTCCCCAGAACCTCGCGTGGCCCCGGCACAGCGGGCACTCCACAGAGAGCCATGGAAGACCACTGACCCTGCCCAGAAGCCTGAGCACAGAGAGTTAATCCGCTGGCTGGGCAGCAGGGGAAATGTGGAGGCGCTCGGAGAAGCAGGCAGTTTTCCCCGGGCCCGTGAGAGCTCGGTGAGAGTGCATGTGCACCCCCTCCCCGCAGAGCCCATTCCACTCCAGAGCAGCTGTGGCCATGCAGAGGCCCCCTCCCTCCCGTTCCCACCCACGCTGCTGAGCACACTTCTTGACCAGACTGGCCTGGCCAGGCAAATATTTGTTTTAGAGAAATCTAAACACAAACATGGTGACCCAGTTGTGGAAGAGCCAGGGCCATCTCGTGAGGCCATCCAAAACGAGCGCAGTGAGCTGGGGTGTCCTGCCCCTTAGTCCGAAGGAGCAGCCAGGTCAGCTCCTCCTCGGCTGGCTCTGAAGACACAGACCACAGGCCAGCAGAGCCTTCAGGGCCCTCGGGTCAGACAAACCAAACCCACTGATGGCGGGAGGCTCACTGAGGGGTGACGGGTGGAAACGGCTGAGCATTCCAGAACCACACGGACCCAAGCACCGCCAGCAGCAAGCCCAGAAAACCACGCCAGGGGACTCCTCCAAACTCCGCTCCACAACGCAAGGCCTGTTCTCAGCAGAAAGACAGATCGTGGCCTCCAGGGTCCCCAAAGGGAACCCCAGAAGCAAAGAGCCTGGAGAAAGCACTCACAAAGTCGAATGGCTTATCTCCACCGCAAAGAGTGATAAAAAAGATCTTGCCTCCAATCGCTACAGAGAGTCCAAGGAGCGAAAATGCGATCCAGGAGATGAGAAAGGAAATGAGACATCGGAGAAACTTCTAAGAATCTTCTAGATGCAGTGGGGCAGCCCGAGCTCCCAGACAGGCGAAGGCTTGGTGCTAAGTCAGGCTCTCCACTCGCCTCTCCTCCCCGGAGGCACAGCCCTGACTGAGGAAGAGGCTGGGGAAGAGGGGCAGGTGGACGAAACAGGGCCCCAGTGAAGCAAGTCTGTGCCAGCCCTTCGCCATCCAGCGCCAGCCTGTGCTGGCCTTCTTGAGTCAAGAGTTTACACAGCTGGGAAATGAAAGTGGACCGCACGCCTCTCAGGCCATGTCCACCTCCACTTTCTTTCTGCCAATCGGTAGGGCGCCTCCACAGTCTGTGCCACCACCAGCCAACAGCGCAGGACATCCGGTTCAGCCACCGTCAAGGCCTGATGGGAGCTCTATGATCTCTGCCTGAGCTGGCGCTCCAAGAGCTGGGGCCACCGCCCGGCATCAACCAGAGACCCAAGGGGGGCCTGTAATTAGGGAAGCAGGTGGAAGGCAAGAAGAAACGGTGGATCCTGAGCTCTGGGAGAGTTCAGGCCAATCACAGATAACGCAGGAAGGGAGGCGGGTGCTGGGAAGGTGCTGGGCAGGGACAGGGCATACTGCCTCGGAGTGGCGTTCAGGTCACTCTCTATGTCTCTGAAGCTGGGGGTTCCCAGGAAGCAGCAGGCTACTCTCTGCCCAGCACCACTGAGGCCCCCGGCTCTTGGGACCAGTCTTACACAGTCAGTGTGCAGTCCAGCCTGTGCCCACCCGGGACCTAAAGCACACGAGAAGAGAGACATGGGTTCCCATCACTAAGTGACACCTGACACGTTCACCCATCAGACATGGGGACTGCATGTTCTCGGAGCCTGTGTCTTGGGAACCAATCACCATGTTTAGCGTCTTCCAGAATCATCTTTGATACCTTCCTGCCTCCCCAAAAGCAAATGAGCCTGAGATTGTTTGATAACTGAGACTGACATAGGCCAACTTGGTCAAGAAATTCCTATGGTTTCTTAAATTCACACCAAGCCAGACATGTGGAATTTACCAAACTCATGAATCTGTGTGTGTAATTATCTCCAGTCCTCACTGTAAGCTTGGGAGGTGAGTTTCAGGCTCCGCTCCATCTGAGAGCCTGCAAAGTGGGCTCAAAGAGGTCAAATGGCCTGACCCATGTCACCCCCAGGGGAGGGGAGCCCAAGTCTGTTGGACTCAAAACTCACATCCTAACCACCTGGCCAGCAGTGCTCAACTAGGGCTGGTCCCATCCCCAGGGACACTGGCCAATCTCTGGGACTTGTGTGACTGGGCGTGTTCCTGACATCACGTGGGTGGGAGCCAGGATGCTGTTCAACAACCCACACTGCTCAGGACAGCCTCACAGGGAGCGATCTGGCCCCGATGCAGCAGTGCCAGGGCTGAGAAACCCTACGCTAGCCCACACTGTCACCTCACGCAAAATAGCCTGAACGTCACCTTAGAGAATGCAGAACTGTAGGGGGGTGAGGGTGCAAAGGGATCTTCCCAGACCTAAGACTCTGCAACATCCCCGGCAATCGGCGTTCCCAAAGCCATGCGCCTCACCTCCTCCAACTTCCTGTGTTTGAGTTGTTGTCCAGGCGAAGCTTCTTAACCGTCCGCATTAACCACCTGGCTGGTCGGGAAGGTGGGGAGCCTGCAAAGGGAGAGACCACAGGGCTGTAACTCCCAGCAGGCAATCCAGAGGTGCAAGCTCTCCCCTGCTTCTCCCGCTTCTCACTTCCTCGGGCGGCCCTCCATGCCTCTGGGAACACTCAATGCCAAGGCCGTTCTGATGCCCTGGCCTGAAATCTGAGAGGGTGCCTGACATTTGCCAGAAAACAGCATCTCTTTGCCTAGCAGCTCTCCCAAGGTGAGAAGTCCCGGAGAAGATGAGAGTATCAAATGGCTCCGAGGATCCCACCCACACACTGGCCAGAAATGGAATAAAGCCAAATTCCCCACTGTGGGTGCTCCCTGATGGCCCGCCGGACCTCCCTGCTCCCTTGCTCTTGACCATGATCTCCATCTCATTAGCCTTACTCTTCCCTAAACACACCACTCTCGTTCCCACTCCAGGCCCTTTGCACTTGCCTTTCCCTCCTTTTCGTATGACCTGCTTGCTCTTATCCTTTGGGTCTCAATATCACCTCTTCAGAGGTCTCTCCAGGCACTGAACCCAAAGTTGCTACCGTATTAACTTGTCACCCCCTTCACAACACGTGGTCTTCCTGCACAGCACATGCACTAGGACAGTGGTTCACAAAGGGGACAACTCTGCCTCACGAGGGGACCCTACGTGATGTCTGGAGACATTTTCTGGTTGTCACCATTGATGGGGGTGGAGGTGCTACTCGTATCAAGGGAGTGAAGGTCGGGAATGAGACTCAATACCCCGAAATGCCCAGGACTGTCCCCACAACAGAGAATGACCTGCCCCCAGTGTCAGCAGTACTGAGGGGAAAACATTGCATTCATTATTTGGAGGAAAAGTCTGAGTTAGATCCTTAGGCTCACAAAAACACCAGAATAAAATCCCCGACCTAACTGGTTTGTCTCAGTGGATAGAGCATTGACCTGAGGACTCAAGGGTCCCGGGTTTGATTCCAGTCAAGGGCATGTACCTTGGTTGCAGGCACATCCCCAGTAGAGTGTGTACAGGAGGCAGCTGACAGATGTTTCTCTCATTGATGTTTCTAATTCTCTCTCCCTCCTTCTCTGTAAAAAAAAAAATCAATAAAACATATTTGAAAAAATAAATAAAATAAAATCCCTGATGGTATAAACCAGGATGATCCCCAGTGGCTGTGAGTTACTCTCTCTCCCTCCCCACTCAGTTCACGTATTTAAATGTGTGCAGCATCCTAGGACCCTCCAGCAAACCAAAATGACTAGAGAACGCAGTATCTCCTGGGGGGAGGGGTAAATGGGATCCCTTAATCCAGGGTGTCTCAACAAGGGCCAATTCTGGCCCCCAGGGGGCATTTTTGGTTGTCACTGCTGGAAGGCATGCTACTAGCAATCTGATTGGTGGAGACACAATTCCACGATGCACAGGATGGCCCTCTCCCTCCACCCCACAAAGAATGACCTGGCCCCAAATGTCACTAGTTCTGAGGCCGAGAACCCCTGCTCTGAGCGAGTGAGCACTCCTTACTGGGATGCCCGCTCCAGGAGGGCAGGACAGCTGTCCGGCTCCTGCTGTGTCCTGAGCCCAGCCATGCCTCGCACATAGGAAGCACTCAGTAAGCATTTTGGGTTGGGTGAGCTTGTCCCTGTCCTCACCTGAACACTGTCTGAAGTCGAAGGGACCCAACAACCTTCTCAACAAGCTGGGTCCCAGGACAACAGGCAGGTGCCCAGATACTTAAAAGGAAAAGCAGGACGGAGATCACGCAGGAGATGAAGCAACATGTCACCACAAGAAGCACTGGTTTCACTCTCAGTGCAGCGTGGAGAGTGGGCTCTGGGCATCAGAAAGGTATAGGTCCAAATCCTGGCTCTGCCACAGCCAGGCTGTGTGACCTTGGGGAAGTCACTTAACCTCTCTGGGCCCCAATTTCCCCAGCGATAAAATGGGACTGCCGTGGGGCTACTGTGAGGATTAAACGAGACTGCACAGGGCAAGCCCTGGCATAGAAGAAACTACATGACGGCTAATATTGTTGACTAAGCAAGTTATTTAAAATCACACCGAGGGGAGAACTGGACTGAAGTCCCTTTCAGAGCCAGAGTTCCCACCATTCACTGACCAAATACCAGGCACTGTGTTAGGTGTGGGAGACTGTAGCCACACCTCTGCCAAATTCGGCTGGAATCAGCACTCCCCACTTTCTCATCCCTGGTTTTTCAGGGGGTGCATACGGGATAAGGGGTGGGGTAGCTGGACCGGGATGCTGGATGGAAAGAAAAGCCTCCAGCGAAAAGCACACAAAACCGCAGCTACTGGCCTGGGTCCCAGCCAACTGTCCCTGCGGGCGGTGACCCCAGGGTTGTAGAAAACCACTTCCTGCCAACTTCTATATCCCCGAAACAGGCAGATGAATCCCACTAGCCCACACCCTGCCTGCCTGGCCGCCCCAACTCCGCACAACTGACCTTCTAAAGGGTCCAGAAAGCCTCCATTCCAGCTGCAAGTGAGGGACACGAGACCTTGACCGAGTGGATGTGTCATGAACACAATGGGTTAACGGAGGGGCTGACTAATCACTGGGGAGTCCCGATTGTCTGCCGGATTCTCTCTACCCTCACAGCCCTGTGGTCCCGAACCACGCCCAGAAGGCAAGTCCTCCTGGGGCCTAGTCCCCCAGGACCCAGCCAGGGACGACAGGCATTGGTGACCACAGTGCACATCTGGGCTCTAGTCCCAGCTCCTCGAAAGCAAGCTTTTTTTTTTTTTTTAAAGACTTCCTCACGGAGGGGGAAGGGAGGGTGGACAGGAGCGGAGGCGAAGGGAAGGGCTGCTCCGGAGGGCTCAGGGGCAGCCTCGAGGGCGGGAAGTGTCCAGGCGGGCCTGAGAAGGTGTGGGAGGAAGGTGGCGGCCGGACGGGCCTGGCGATGGGGATGGGGATGGGGATGGGGATGGGGATGAGGTTGGGGGGCGTTGCAAAGAGGGACTGGACCCTGCGGGGATGTGGAAGCGAAGGGCCCAGCGCTGGGCAGGGGGCAGCGCGCGGGCCAGAGAGGTGGCCTCCGCTCTCCTATTTGCGTGGGAGAGGGAGAAAGCGGGGGCCGCCAGAGCCTGCGAGGAGCGGAGGCGGGCTCGGTGCGGCCCCCCGGAAGGGGGCCCAGCCAGGTGGCATGCCGCGCCGGGATGGGTGGGGAGCGGCCAGCCAGGCGGAGGCGGAGAGGGGTTCCCGCGGAGGAGGGGGCGGGCGGGGAGGAAGCGGAAGGAGGGGCCGGAGCGGAGGGGAAACCCACCGGGGGCTGGAGAGACCCAGAGTGCGGTCGGCAGCGGGGCGGGGGCAGGGGAGCGGGGGCGGAGGGAACGGGCCGGTCTCGGCGGCTCAGGGTCGCGGCCGGGCGGGATGGGGCGCGGGGCGCTGCTCACCAGGGCTCGGGGCCGGCGCGGGCGGCGGCCGGGCTGGCCGGGTCGTCCCGGGGCCGGAGCGCCTCAGACTCGCGGCTCCATGCCCGGGACTGCGGCCCCGGAAGTGGCGGGCGCGGGGGACAGCCGAGGAGGCGAGCACGGGGTACTCCGAGGCTTGGGACCCTTTGACCCGGAAGTCGAGCGGCCCAGGCGGCGGCCCGGGATTGGCCGAGGCCGGCGCCGGCACCCAGGCTTCCGCGGCGCTGGGGGGGGGAAGTGCGGCGCGGCAGGGCGGGCGGCGGCGTGGAACATCCGAGGGCGGTGTCCTCCGATGCGCCGAGGGACGCGTGGGAGAGACATCCCATTATTTGGTATTGCAGCCAATCCAATCTGGTTCCTATTAAAGAGTCTTGGAGAAGGAAAACTTGCCGGGGCGTTGGTGGTATAGTGGTTAGCATAGCTGCCTTCCAAGCAGTTGACCCGGGTTCGATTCCCGGCCAACGCAGCCCTGCTGATTGCCTTTTTCTATTCATCCTCTGCTCTCCATCTAAAAGTTTTATGGTAAAATAACCGAGCTAGAATTTCAATTGCTTTGACTTTGAAATAATTTTTAGAATTCTACTGTCATTTATAAAACGACAGGGATGCAGAAGGAAAAAAAAAATCACTGAACCAGAATTTCCAAGAAGTTACTTTGAAGTAAATATTTAAATTCTGTAGTGAAGAAACAAAATTAGCGTGTTTCTGCCTGGGAGGAGATCTTTCGCGTGTGAGGCGAACGTGGTAACGGTTACAATACGGAAACCATCGGGGGCAAGACCTTTTACGATGTTACAAAAGTTGTTACATTATAGCTTCTGAAATGAATACTGTATCCTTTGTGTTGCGGTCGCCGGAGATGATTTCCGCTTTTCCTAAATGCAATGGAAGCTGGGGAGAGGAAAACCTCCAATAAACACATCTTTATTAGTTTATCGTAAACACACGTCCCATTAAAACAAAGACAAAAATTGCTCACAAACCCACGCTGAAACCAATGTTTGTCTCCTAGAATCTTTATTGAAAACATCACCTAAGTGTCTACAGATATTTACAATGTTGCTTCAGCCCAAACCACTTTTTACAAGAACTTTCTATAAAGTACTTTTATTGTCTGCACACTACGTTCAGGAAATTTTGAAGGGGGGGTGGGTTTAGACATAGAAAGAAGCTAATTAAAATGACTTTTCATCTCATAACCCATAGCTAACTTGTTTGCATTCTCTTTTTTAAGATCGTAGAGGGAAGGAAGATTATGGCAAAGAATTTAAGGTCAGACTGCTGCTGTAAAATCTTTCCGCCCTCCCTCCGCAGGGCCAGAATTAGGGTGAGGAGAGTAAGACACTGGCCTCAGGTGCAAAAATTAAGGGGGCTCCAAAAAACTCAATCGAGATAAATATTTTAATGCACTACTATAAAATATCAAATGAATGGCAAAATAACTCCATAATGAATAAAATATCAAGCTTTCATCAAGACAGGTGTTGGCATTGCCTTGCCAACCCATATATTGGAGTCTGAAATCAATGCAAAAATGTGTGCCTCTCTTTATGTATTTTAATAGCTATTTCTCCCCAGAACATTATTAAAAATAGATTGAGCCGGGATCGGTTTGGCTCAGTGGATAGAGCGTCGGCCTGTGGACTGAAAGGTCCCGGGTTTGATTCCGGTCAAGAGCATGTACCTTGGTTGCGGGCACATCCCCAGTGGGGGGTGTGCAAGAGGCAGCTGATCGATAATACTCTCTTATGGATGTTTCTAACTCTCTATCCCTCTCTCTTCCTCTCTGTGAAAAATAAATAAAACATATTAAAAAATAGATTGAGAAGATGGCGGCCTAGGCAGTCTCCTAAGCTGCCGCCTCATCAACAATTTAATTAAAAAAACAACTAAAATCAAAAAGGACTTCACCAAAACGTCAGGAAAGCTGGCGGAGTGGAATAGCTACAACTAGAAAGAAAGAGCGAGGCTCACGGATCGGACTGGGAGCCGAAAAGCTCTGAGGTAGGAGACGCTCGCTCACGCGGCCGCCGAATACCTGCCTGGCGGTGGGAGGGGAGGAATCCCCGATTGCACGGAACCCTTTCCGACGGGACTGAACCCAGCCCCGGCTGAAATTCCGTGGTCCCAGGCTCATACGGGTGGCGTCTGGACTGTAGAGAAAGGCACCCAGAGACTCAGAGACTCAGAGACCTGGGACCTGGAGCCGCAGTCGCAGTCTGCAGGGTCTACAGACTCGCGCGAGTGAGCAAGTACGCGCTGAGGTCTGACCGCCGCCTCTTTGGAGCGGAAGGAGTCAGAAGCTCCAGGTCTGACCACGGAGGCTACCGCTGCCTCTCTGTACAAGGTGGCAGCCTCTCCGTAGTGGAAGGAGTCAGAAGCTCCAGTCTGACCACGGAGGCTGCCGCTGCCTCTATGTACAAGATGGCGGCCTCTCTGTAGTGGAAGGAGTCAGAAGCTCCAGACTACAGAGACCAGCCCAAGTCCGGGTGAGCCTCTGCGGCACCCACGCTCTTGCACGGGGAAACTGGGCCGGTCAGGCGGAAACTCAGGCGAGTGCACAAGGGCAGGGCAGAAGCCAAGACTGTCAATTCAGCCCTGAGACTCCGCCCCATCCAAGCTGAGCAGAGGTTTCTGCAGTTTTTCAAGTCTGATCCTATAAGACTGTCTCCAATACAGAAGTTATCCCAGAGTAGACACAGCTGATACCCACATCCAATTGGCCTGAAGGTCAATTCACAACAATAGAGACTTAGCTACAACAAGGCTGTGCACGCAGTCCACAAAGGGGAGCACCAAGAGTGTCTACCTCAGGTAACTGAGGAGGTTGACCCACTGTGCTATATAGGACACCAAACACACAAAGCCATCCTACCAACTCTGAAAAATAGTGATAATGCCGAGACAAGGAAATAGATCTCAAACAAAAGAGATGGAGGATATAGAGTTCAGAACTACGGTTCTAAGGTTATGCAACAATATCCTAGAAAAGCTCGATAAACTTCATGAGACCCAACTAAAAAGTATAGATAAACTGACTAAATTGGAAAATATTATGCAGAGATCCAACAGCAGAATGGAAGAACACAAGAATCAGGTCAAAGAGCCAAAAGACACTCCGCTGGAGAAGGAAGAAGAAAAGAGGATCCAGAAAGTTGAAGATAGTGTAAGGAGCCTCTGGGACAACTGCAAGCGCACCAACATCAGAATTATGGGGGTGCCAGAAGAAGAGGGAGTGCAAAATACTGAAAACATATTTGAAGAAATAATATCAGAAAACTTCCCTCACCTGGTGAAAGAAATAGACTTACAAGTACAGGAAGCCTACAGAACCCCAAACAAGAGGAATCCAAAGAAAAATTCTTCTCGACACATCATCATCAATATGCCAAGGGTAAAAGACAAAAAGAGGATCTTACAAGCAGCAAGAGAAAAGCAGTTGGTTACCTATAAGGGAGCACCCATACGACTATCAGCTGATTTCTCAACAGAAACCATGCAGGCCAGAAGGGAGTGGCAAGAAATATTCAAAGTGATGAATAGGGAGAACCTACAACCAAGATTACTGTATCCAGCAAAGTTATCATTCAGAATTGAAGGGCAGATAAAGAGCTTCACAGATAAGAAAAAGCTAAAGGAGTTCATCACCACCAAACCAGTATTATATGAAATGCTGAAAGGTATTACTTAAGAAGAGGAAGAAGGTCAAGTGAATTAAAAATCTCAGGAATAGAATAAACTGGTGAATATAATAGAATTAGGGGCAAAGAAAGGGAGTGGATAGATAATTATCAGGGTGAAGGGGTGTGGGGTGCAGAAAGAGACTGGATTAAAATTGTATAACCTATGGATGAGGACAATAGTGGGGGGAGGGGATAAGGGCAGAGGGTGGGGTGGGAATCAGGTGGAAGGGAGCTATGGGGGATAAAAAGGAGAAACAATTGTAATAATCTGAGCAATAAAGATTTATTTTAAAAAAAACAAAAACAAAAAAAAAATTAAAAAAATTTAAAAAAAATAGATTGAAACTTAAAAGTAGGAATATTGAAATGCACAATGTTAAGAACTTATTATAATTTTACTTTCCTGTGTGTAATGGAAGCTGACACTTTATAACATGTTCAAAATCTACTTCTGGGGGAAATTAAAAATTACATAAAACATATAATGAGAGGCACACATTTTCCCTTTTGTCTCAGAGCCCAGTACGACCCAGCAGAGCAGTCACATAGGAATGTATACTAATCCTTCTTCTATATCCATTTCCTACTGCTGCTGTGACAATTTACCACAAATACTTGTGTGGAAACAATGCAAGTTTGTTATCTTGCAGTTCTGGAGGTCAGAAATCCAAAAATGGGTCTCAGGGGGCTACAGACCAGGCGTGGTCAGGGCTGGCTCCTCCTGGAGGCTCGAGGGGAGCATCTGGTCCCTCCTGTTCCGGCTTCCAGAGGCCACTGCATCCCTGGCTCCTGGTCCTGCACCTTTCCGATTTCTGGTCTTACTGTCACATCCCATTCTTTGATTTTGACTCTCTTGCCTTCCTCTTACAAGGACCCCTGTGATTACATTAGGCCCTCCCAGATAATGTAAAATCATTTCCCCCATCTCAAGGTCCTCAACTCCATCCCATCTGCAAAGGTCTTTTTTTCCATATAAGGAGGCATAGTCACAGGTCCCGGAGATTAGGATGTGGATTTGGGGAAGTGGCGTTATTCTGCCGACCACAACTTCCCTCCTCATTAAACATCCTTCTTTAAGATTATTTTTGACAGCTAAAGTAACATTCCATCTGCCCATCCACCCATTTGTGTGGTTTTTTTAAAAAAATATGTTTTTATTGATTTCAGAGAGGAAGAAAAAGGGAGAGAGAAATATCAATGATGACAGAGAATCATTGATTGGCTGCCTCCCGCATGCCCCCTACTACAACGGAGCCTGCAACCCAAGCATGTGTCCTTGACCGGGAATTGAACCTGGGAACCTTTAAGTTCACAGGTCAACACTCTATCCACTGAGCCAAACCAGCTAGGGCTATCCATTTGTTCACTGAAGGAGAATTTACTGACCATCTACTTGGTGAACTTGGGAGTGGTAGAGGGAGCGAGAAGGGCAGAAGTTCAAGCTGGGGCTGGTGATGAGGGGACTGTTCTTAGGGTTATTTAGAACCTATTATTGACCGGACTTACCACTTCAGACCCACCTGGGTAACTAGAATCAAGAAGACAGCCCTAGCTGGTTTGACTCAGTGGATAGAGTGTTGGCCAATGGACCACAGGGTCCCAGGTTTGATTCTGGTCAAGGGCACTGGTTGGGGCTCGTGCAGGAGACAACCAATCGATGTGCTTATCTTACATCGATATTTCTCTCTGTCTTTCCCTCTCTCTTCCACTTTCCCTAAAAATCAATGGAAGAGACAAAGAAAACCGCCGCTGCCGCCATGTGGAGTTTAAAACTACGGTGGAACCGGACCCACCGGAGCCACTGCCGCCGCTGCCGCCACCGCGAGTGAGGGAAGCCCACCCAGAGCAGAGCTCGCTCCGCCCCGGGCCCAGGGAGTGGGCTGCTTCAGAGCCTGGCCTCCGAGTCCGCAGCCGTCCCAGCCTGCCCGCCATGGGAGCGAGGGAACCGACGGGTCTAAGCCGTACCTTCCGCTCCCGCCCGGACACCTTGGAGCTCAGTCTCCACGGCTACAGCCATCTCAGACCGGCCTTCGTGCCTGCAGCCGTTCCAGCCCGCCCGCCATGAGCGGTGGGTCCTGGGGGACCCATGTGCCCCGGGTGAGCCATGTGCCCCAGGGGGACCGTGTGCCCTGGGTGAGCCGTGTGCCCCTGGGGGCCGTGTGCCTAAGGGGGGCGGTGGGACCCGGGGGGAGGGGGCGGTATGAACCGGAGGAGGAGCGGATTCTATTCTTGTGATCCTGAGACATTTGGACAGTCTGCAGCCATTAGCTACAGAACACTCTGTTCTATTTCCCTACAAAAACAAATGAGAGAGAGTGTCCCACTTGAAATTCATATACGGACAAAAGGAAAAGAGAAGGGAAAAAAATCTGAGGAACAGAATAAAGTGGTGAATATAGTAGAATCAGGGGCAAAGAAGGGGAGTGGACTGATAATTATCAGGAGGATAGGGGGGTGGGGAAGCAGTGAGAGACTGGATTAAAATCGTATAACCAATGGATGAAGACAATTGGGGGGAGAAGGGGTAAGGGCAGAGGGTGGGAAGGGAACTGGGTGGTAGGGAGCTTTGGGGGAGAAAAAGGAGAAACAATTGTAATAATCTGAGTAATAAATATTTATTTTAAAAAAGAAAGAAAGAAACGGGGGAGGAAGGAAGGAAGGAAGGAAGGAAAGAAGGAAGGAAGGAAGGAGGGAAGGAGGGAGGGAGGAAGGAGAAGAAAGAAGAAAGAAAGAAAGAAAGAAAGAAAGAGCGAAAGAAAGAGCTGAAACCGGTTTGGCTCAGTGGTAGAGCGTCGGTCTGCGGACTGAAAGGTCCCGGGTTCGATTCCGGTCAAGGGCATGTACATTGAATGCGGGCATATCCCCGGAGGGGGGTGTGCAAGAGGCAGCTGGTTGATGTTTCTCTCTCATCGACGTTTCTAGCTCTCTATCTCTCTCCCTTTCTCTCTGTAAAATATCAATAAAATATATTTTTTTTTAAAAAAAGAAAGAAAGAAGAAGGAGGGAGGGTTAAAAAACAATGTCTGACAAAAACAATAGCAATAATATGTGGAACAGCAAATCAAAGTTTTTCTCTTTTCCTCCCTTTCTCTCTTTCTCTCTAAAATTAATAAATATTTTTAAAAAAAAGGAAAACATCAAAAATATTTAAAAAAATAAAAATCAATGGAAAAGGGTGAGGATTAACAAAACTAAAACAGACAAGCCAGGCCATGATGGCTCAGAGGTTGAGCATCAACCTATGAACCAGGAGGTCACAGTTCCATTCCCAATCAGGCCACAGGGCTGGGTCCCAGTGGAGGTCATGCAGAAGGCAACCAATCAAGGATTCTTTCATCATTAATGTTTCTATCTCTCTCTCTTTCTCTCCCTTCCTCTTTGAAACCAATAAAAATATTTTTTTTAAAAAATAAAAGAAGTCAGACAATAAGTTTTGATGAGGATGTGGAGAAACTGGAACCCTCATGCGTGGATGGTAGGAACATAGGATGGTACAACTATTGTGAAAAACAGCCTTCGGCCCTAGATGGTTTGGCTCCGTGGATAGAGTGTCAGCCTGTGGACTGAAAGGTCCTGGGTTTGATTCTAGTTAAGGGCACGTATCTCAGTTGCAGGCTCCTCCTCAGCCCGGGCCCTGGTCAGGGCTCATGCAGGAGGCAACTAGTCAATGTGTCTCTCTCACATCGATGTTTCTCTCTGTCTTCCCCTCTCTCTTCCCCTCTCCCTAAAAATCGATGGGAAAATATCCTCGGGTGAAGACCAAAAAGACAAAAACAAAACAGCCTGCGATGCCTCAAAAGGTTACATGTAGGATGACCATCTGACCCAGCAAGTGCACCCCTATCTACCCAAGAAAATAGAAGGCATACATCCCCACAAAAACTTTCCCATGGAATCCACAGCAGCACGATTCACCAGAGCCCGCCGTGGACATCGTGTGGTGGCTCAGGAAGTCAGATATTCTGAACGACGATAATCCAGTCCTGCCGCTAGGTGTCAGCAGGAGCACGGCTGGCAGAGCATGGCCCGGTGCTCCCACCCCTTCCTAACTCTAACCCTCTCTGCTGCCCACCCCACCCTGCCGTCCATCTCCACGCTGAGCCCAGACCTCAGCATCTCCAAGCCAGGCACTTCCCTCCCACAACACACATCCCGGCATTTGCAGAAGTGTCTGTCCCCGAGCAGGCAGGGGTGCTGGCCTTTCCTAGCAGGTGTCAAGCCAATCAAAGAGCCTTCAGCAAACATCGGAGGGAGAGAAAAGAAAGGAAGGAGGAAGGTCAGTGCCTAGACTTTCAATGACTCCAGTCTGGGGAGCTTCCTCAGAGGCTTGCTGCTTCTTACCCCGAGTGTGTCTGAGAATAACATGCGTGAAATGCTAGAAATGCATCCTGGGACTGTTCTAAGAAAATGTCACTTTAAAAAAATATATATTTTGTTGATTTTTTACAGAGAGGAAGAGAGAGGGATAGAGAGTTAGAAACATCGATGAGAGAGAAACATCCATCAGCTGCCTCCTGTACACCTTCCATTGGGGATGTGCCCGCAACCAAGGTACATGCCCTTGACAGGAATCGAACCTGGGACCTTTCAGTCTGCAGGCTGATGCTCTATCCATTGAGCCAAACCGGTTTCAGCAAAAAAAAAAAAAAAAAAAAAATGTCACTTTTTTAACTCATTGAGTCCTAACAATCCCATGGTACAGGCGCTATCAGCATCTTCCACCCCTTCCCTTTTTTAAAATATATTTTTTTATTGATTACAGAGGGAAAGGGAGAAGGAGAGGGAGATAGAAACATCAATGATGAGAGAGTCATTGACCAGCTGCCTCCTGCACACCCCACAATGGGGATGGAGCCCACAACCCGGGCATGTGCCCTGACTGGGAATCAAGCCGTGACCTCCTGGTTCATAGGTCGACTCTCAGCCACTGAGCCACGTCGGCCGGGCAGATGGTCTCTCTTAGGTTGGTGTTTCTCTCTTTCTCTCCCCTTCCTCCCTTCCTCTCATTCTGTCTGAAAATCAATGGGGGGAAAAAATAACCTCTGGCGAGGATTAAAAATAAACGAACAAACAAGTAAACAAATATAAAAGAGCGACACCGAGTTTAGGTGAGTAGCGGTACGAGGATGCCAGTCGGAGCCAGGACCTACGACGTGCTCCAGCCACTTCTTTCCTGCGGCAGACACGATGCGGGTGGAGATGCCCCTTTTGCGGTTGGGGAAGTGAAGGCTCAGATGTGAGCTCCTCTAGGAGCTGTGTCCTGAGATTCCATAAAAACCTCGTTCCCTGCCCTGGCCCTCTGCCACAGCCCCACGCCGACCAAGAGTACTTTCTGCAATTGGCGACTACTTTTAAGTTAAATGACCTGCTCCCTTCGTGCCAAAAGGACCGTAATCATGTTTGTTTTCGATGCCATGGCGACGGTTCTTTGACTGATCGCCAGGCGAGGTTGGCAGTGGCTGGGCACCCCAACCCCACCATGTCTTCGTCATCTTCATTGACTTACGAAACGATGCCTTGCGTCTGAGGCCGTTTGGAGTCTGCTCGCATTCTGGCCATTTGTAGATCCTTAAATTCTCTCTCACACACCTCAGTCACTGCAGCCACAGCGACAGATGGCATCTGTTGAAGGCCTGCTGGGCAGTGGGCACCCTTCTAATGCATTTTGTCCTCACAACCACCCTAGGAGGTGTGGCTTTGGATTCCATTATACAGATGGTGAAACTGAGGCCCGAAGAAGTGAAGCCACACAATTGGCTAGCTGGCAAGCCAGAATTTTATTTTTTATTATTTTATTGATTTTTATTTTTTATTTGAGAGAGGAGAGAAAGAGAGAGAGAGAGAGAGAGAGAGAGAGAGAGAGAGAGAGATTTGTCATTCCACTCATTTACACATTTATTGGTTTATTCTTATATGGGACCAAACTCACCGCCTGGGTATATGGGGAGGTCGCTCTAACCAACCGAGCCACCTGGCCAGGGCAGGCGAGTGGGGATTGTAACACACATTTCTAAACCTCGCCACAGGTAACCCAGGGCCTACAGATACAGAAATGGCAGCAGGTGGTGTTGGTATGTTTGCTGTGGGTGCAGGGACGGTAGGTAAAGCGGCGGTTGGCAGAAACTGCAGAAGGGAGTCCGGGGGTGCGGCACGAGGAGTGAGACTTTCCTCCCTCCCTGCCTCCTTCCTTCCCTCAGCCGCTCACACCCCTGCATCTCAGGGCCACTCTGCATGGTGTTCTTAGCTCTGCACAATCCAGCCATCTCCCTCTGAAGGCTAAATGTAGGGAGAGATGGAACCTCAGAGGGGGAGTGACGGGGGGCATGAGAAAACTCTTCTTATTCCCCACCTGAATCCACCCCCACTCCTTCCATGCACCCTCTCTTCTCCCCCACCCCCAACCACATCGGTTATCCTGGCAAACTCAGCCTCCCGGTGTGGTGCTGGGCAGGAAGCTGTCCTCCTCGAAGCCTTAACTTCCTCCTCTGTAAAATGGGGGCCACAGAGCTATCTCATGGAGGGTGGTGGGAGGATTAAACAAAAGAAGGCATAACCCTGGGACTTGGCCCAACACAGAACGCTCCTGGTGAATTTTAGTTGGCTCCAGGCCCCTCTGGGTGAGGACGCTAGAGTGGGTTCTGCCACTGACTGTGTCGCCCAAGGACACTTCTCGGTGCTTCGGATCCAACGCGGGGATTCTCAGCCTCGACGCCCCCCTGGAGTCCACGAGGAAAAAGACTGACACCGAACTGCAGACCAGGCTGAGCTGTCAGGCCCCAACTCACGTTCTGAATCACCAGTCCCTTTGCTGCGGGGTATCTGTGCCCCAGACCCTGCGCGCCCCCTTCCCCCTGCCGCTCCACCGGGGCGCCGTGCAGCACAGCAAGAGGACGGACACCCCCCCCCCCCGCCCCGGCAGTGGCGGTGGGGGGCCACTGCATCGCAGCGTCCGGTGCTGACCTCTGCTCTCTCATCTACAAAGCGGGGGTTTGGGCAGCACCTCCTTCTGGGGTCGTCATGAGCACTAAATGGGCAGCGATGCCCAGGAGGGTTGCCCTGGGCAGGCCCCTGGCGCCCAGCAAGGCAGTGGTGCTGAGGATGTGCCTTTTCCCCTATTGCTCAGCCTGGTCCTCTCCCCAGCTGCCCCGACCTGTCTGAGGCCTGACAGACAAACACCAAGTTCCATGGCCTTCCTTTCAGAAATCTTGTTAGTTTGCTTTTCCCTGAGCCAGCGCACGTGCCTTAGACATCGGTCTGTCCATGGAACGCAATGTGGTATTCAGGAAAGACATTAACTGTATGGATGAGTGAATGAATGAATGAGAGAATGAATGAAGTTTCTCGACTCCCTTCTAGAAATCCTTTTCCTTTGTTTGAAGACATAAGGCTGGCTTGCCTAAGAGTCTACTACATTTGCTCACCATTCACACCAGCCCGGCCAGTGTAGCTCAGTGATTGAGCATCGACCCAGGAACCAAGAGGTGGTGGGTTCAGTTCCCGGTCAGGGCACATGTCTGGGTTGGGGCCTTAGTCCCCAGTAGGGGTGCAAGCAGGAGGCAGCAGATGAATGATGTTTCTCTCTCTCTATTCCTCTCTCTCTAAAAGTCAATAAAAACATATTTTAGAAAATATCTATAATAATAAAAATGTAATATGATAATTAGACCAGATGTCCGTCCTTCCTCTGGCAAAGCCACAGCAGCCGGGAGCCGAGGCAGAGGTGGCAGAAGCCCCCGTGGTGGTGGTGGTGGCGGCAGGTGGGGGCCGGGGCCAAGGCCCTTGCGTGAATTTCATGCATCAGGACTCTAGTTCATAATATAAAAGCAAGACACCATAGTCTAGTGGTTAGGCATACGAGCACTGGCACCTGGGCTCAAATCTAAGGCTTGCCACTTAATAGCTGTCCGACATCAGATAAACTACTAGCCCTCTCTGTGCTTCCGGTTCTCATTGGTCTGGGTGTGGTGAGGAGCTGAATGAGCTCGCCTGCGCGAACAGTGGTGTGACGTAAGGGTTAATCTTGTGTCAGCCTGCTGAAACCGGTTTGGCTCAGTGGATAGAGCATCGGTCTGCGGACTGAAGGGTCCCAGGTTCGATTCCAGTCAAGGGCATGTACATTGGTTGCGGGCACATCCCTGATGGGGTTGTGCAGGAGGCAGCTGGTCGATGTTTCTTTCTCATCGATGTTTCTAACTTTCTATCCCTCTCCCTTCCTCTCTGTAAAAAAATCAATAAAATATATATTTTTAAAAAATCTTGTGTCAGCCTGACGGGGCCACGGGATGCCCAGGCACCTGGGGACCTGCAGGCCTTTCCCAGGCTTCTCTCTGGAGACTCGTCATCTGCTCCTCCCTCCCCTCACTCCTGTGACCCCCACCGGATTGTTGGTTCCTCTGAGCCCTGCCCACACCGCTAAGTCCACGGGCCCTGTGTGGCCTTCTCTTCCCGTCCCCATGGAGAACATGCCATCTCCCTGCCAGGACCCTGCCCCACCTGGATCCTACCCCCCCTCCCCGCCCTCATCACAAACCGTGACCTTGAATTTGAGGCAGAGTAAAGGAGACTGGGCTGGGGGAGAGAAGGCAGGGCGGCCAGAGGGAGGATGGGGCCGGCGGTGTCTCAAGCCTCTGGGGAAGAGGCTGATCTGAGCGGCCGGCCACCCAGCCAATGGAGCAGGACGGACAGGTGGGCACAGTCTGGGGCCCACCCACCCCATAACCACTTCCTACACGACAAAACTGAGGCCCGGGGGCTTTTCTGCTCTTCCGGTCCTCTCAGTTTTGGAGGAAGGCGGAGGCGCTGGGTGACAGGGAGGGGAGCAGGGGTCTGGGGTCTGTTTATTAGCTCTAATTGCTGTCTCCCAGGCTGAATTAGACAGAATTACAGCAGCCCTTGAGGACAATGGGCTCCGGGGTTGTCTGCGGAGCGAGCGGGCAGGGGCAGGGCGGGGGCAGGGCCTGGGGGCCACCTCTCCACAAAGGAACCCTCGATGGGCTGGCAGGAGGCGGCGGGGGAGCCGTGGCCCGGCCCCACCTTGCAGGGCTGTGCAGAGGCCCAGTGAACTCAGGACCGTAAGAGCCAATTAAAGATGACAGGGGGCCGAGAGGGCCACAGGGAGGGGGGAAGGGAGGGGGGAGGAAGGGGACCATACAGATGAGGAAACTGTGGCACTGAGAGGGCAGTGACTGGCCCAAAGTCACAGGACAAGAGCAGGTGGCAGCCAGGACTGGAGGTCAAGGCCATGTGACCACAGAGGATAAGAAGGGGGGTGGGATTTGTCCACCACCCAGATCTGAAGTATCTGACATGTACACAGAAGGAACTGTTTGACATTGAAATTGGGACTCGAAAGAACCGTTGGCCCAGGAAGAAACTCACCACAGACTGATTCATCTGCCTCTCAGCATAACCATTATGGCTGGTCTCATTCTCGGCTCTTATAAGTGTATTTCTTGTAGCACATGATCTCACGCATCTAGGGGAAATAATGAGCAACATAAACTGATGAACAAAAACAGACCCGGAGTCAGGGAAGCATCGATCGGACTGTCAAACCTCAGAGGGAAGGGAGGGGAGAGTGGGGTAAGGGAGAGAGATCAACCAAAGGACTTGTGTGCATGCATATGGGCCTAGCCAGTGGTCATGGACAACAGGGGGTGGGGGCATTCGTGGGGAGGGGTTTGGGATGAGAATGGGGGATGAGGACAATTATGTGATACCATAACCAATAAAGAAATAAAAAATAAAAATAAAAGAGGTGGGGGCTCCTGCATGGGGGTTCCACACGCAGAAGATGGACGAAGAGGCCTCAATTCTAGCTCAACACAAAAGGCCACGTGGAGAAATGAAGCGTTCAGTTTCCTGGGATGGTGGCGGCTAGTCTCAAACCTAGCACCTCCCCCACACACACGTCCACCCGGTGCACACGCACACAGGCACACACACAGGCACACACAAACACACACACACACACACACACACACACACACACACACATTCCACTCCTGTTCTTCAAAACCAAAGCACCTGTGAGAACTCAGCTCTGCCAAAAGCCTCCCTGCCTCCTCCTGGCTGGTGTGTGAGCGTGTGGCAGAGAGACTGGGATGGGGTAAGACCACAGCAAAGACGGGCGGAGAAATCCAGGGACAGAGGCAGGCAGACATGGGGAGATGGGGAGGGCGCAGCCCCCCCACCCCTGTTCCCTAGCTGAGCTGGCACCATACCACACTCCTTCAGAAAAGGCCTGCTACGATGAAAAATTTCCTAAGAGAGAAGATGAAGGCTCAGAGAGGCCAAGAGGTTGCCCAACTGGCGGCTGGAGCTCCTCTGCAAATTGGAGGCTGGGATCTAGACCATCAGTCCTGCTGGTCTGGGCTACACAGCGAATTTACTTATTTATGTATGTATTTACTTACTTACTTACTTACTAGAGGCCCGATGTACAAAATCCGTGCAAGAGCAGGCCTTCCTGCTCCCGGCTGCAGGCACCGGCTTCCCTCTGGCACCCGGGACCCGGGCTTCCCTCGCAGCCCCGGCCTCGTCTGGAAGGTCATCCCAGAAGGACGTCTGGTCTAATTAGCATATTAGTTTATTGTTTATTTATTTATAACGTATCTTTACTGTTGAAAGTATTACAGATGTCCCTTTCCCCCCTCAGTGACCCCTTCCAGCCCGCACCCCCCCCCCCACCCGGGCCATCACCATATACAGCTGTCTGTGCTCATGGGTTATGCATATCTGCATATAACTTCCTGGTTCGTTTCTCTTTCTTTCTTTTTTATGCTACTGGCTTCACAGAAACATCCAGAAGGCTCACTTCTTCAGAAAAGATTGGTGGCTCGGGCCGCGCTGGGCTGGCTTTCCCCCAGCAGCCTGTGGCCCTGAGGGAGGCTGAGGGGTCCTAGTAGACCGGGGCCGCGGCTCCCTGTGTGGCTGGAGCCGCCGGGTCTGGCGCTGCGTGTGTCTGCGTGTCTGCGACTCTGGGTCTGTGCATGTCCTCATGGCAGGCTGCGCCTGATCACGGGTGTGGAAGTGCGTGAAGGTGACGTCCCAGCCCACAGGCCCTGTGTTTGGTAGCTAAATGCCTCCGGCGCATATGCAGTGCAAGTGAGTGCGGCTGTGTGTGCGGCTGCTTACTTACTGGTGAGTGCGTGTCCTTGGTGTTAGGTTTGAAAGGAAACAGGAAACAGAACAACAGGGAGTTTTAAAGAGAGTTTATTCCCCGGTAATGGGCGGGAGCCATCACCGAGGTAAAGATCAGAATTAGGGGGAGAGGGGACAGGAAATCGGAACCCAGGCGGGCCAATAGAGATGCCCCTCAATGGAGGTGCCCCTCCAAAGAGCGCACGTGTCTCCAAAGAGCACACGTGTCCGGCCTGGAGTCCCTTTTAAAGGACGGATAGGGAGGGGGTTGGGCCCAGGGTGGAACAGGAAGGGATGGGCCCCAAGGGCACCTTGGCCCGTGTTAATTGGTGGCTCACTGTCTTGGAGATGTCCCCTTGGCAGGTGTCAGTCATGTTGTTAGCTCCACCCACCAGTTTGGGAGGGGGGGAGCCCTAAGGGGTCATGTGTCAAACTCCGCCCACCAGTTTGGGAGGGGGAGATAACCTTTCACTTGGGGTTCTCCGTGCCTCTTGTGCAGTGTGTGTGTGCGTGACACACAGTTTGCTTGTACTTTGTGTGTCTGTGATTATGAGCATGTGCACATGTGTCAATACGTGTCCATTTCTGTGCTATGGGTGTGCTTGGCTGAGCTGTCTCATGGATACTGTTCCTCTGTGTTGGATCCTTGTAAAGACCTATGCACGCGGCCTCAGGGACTTCTCTAGGATCACTGTGTCCGTGGCCTTGCCTGCATCTCTGTGGCTCTGGGGGTATACTGTGTGACTCCGAGACAGTGTCCTGGGAGCCTGGGGGTCCCAAGAACTGCCTGAGATTAAGGTGCCTCCGAGTGGGGATTTGTGGTGTGTAAGTGTGTGGGGGCCTCTGGTCCTGGGGTCCAGGATCCAGCCCCCCTACCCCCCCCACCCCCACCCCCGTTCAGCGATCTCTGCATTTTCCAAAGACACCCAGTCCTGAAGTGGAGCTACGCTTCTCCCCCCCCACACCCCATCTCACTTCCTATCCCTCATCTCCCCCATCTTTCCTCCTCCTCCCCTCCTCTCTTCCCTCTTACACCCCAAAAAGCGGTCAGGAGATATGGCCATGGACTGCCATTAGCTCCAAAAGGCTTAAGTGGCCCATTTCCTGGGCCAGCGGGGTGCCCTTGGCAGACACCATTAGCGTAATGAACCCGAGGCTCCTCCCTGGCCCCAGTGCCCTGGCAACCAAGAGGGGGGGTGGAGGGTGGAGGGTGGAGGGTGTCCCCAGACCTACAGGCTGCAGGTCCCTCAGCTTGCACTCACAGGGCCGGGAGGTGAGCAGGGAGTGGAGAGTGAGAGGCCCCCCTCCCCCAACCCCGAGAGGCAGAGACAGACAGATCTGAAGGGACAGAGACACAGGGACAGAAAGGGAGCTAGCCAAGATTGAGCTCAAGACAGACAGAACGTCAAGAGAGGAGGGAGAGAGGGGAACGAGACAGAAAGGGAGAGACTGGACAGGTAATGAGTAGGCACAGAGTCTCCCAGAGGGAGTCAGGGAGGACTGAGACAGGACAGAGACAGCAAGAGAGAGAGAGAGAGGCAGCCAGACAGAGGCCGAGACAGGGGAAGGAGAGGGAGGGAAGCAGTGACAGAAAGACCCAAACAACCAAGCGTACAAAGAGAAAGCCGTCCAGACCCGGCCCAGGCCCTGGCCCAGGCACCCCACCCTCCCAACCCCCAGGCCAGGGGCAGGAAAATCGTGGTTGCTGGTGTTGGGTGTGAAAGGTCAAAGCTGGGGGTGCATGGAGTGCAGGCAGGCTACCTAGCCACATCAGACGGTAAATAAAGAAAATTGAATTTATTGAAGGAAAGGGGATGGGACGTGGGGATATCCCAGGGGAAGGGCTGCACAGCACTGAGCCAAGGGGTACTGTGTCCATGATGGCAGCAAAAATATACTTGGGATCGGGAAACAAGGAAGGACAGAGAGAAGCAGCAGGAGAGCTGGGCTGGTTTGGCTGGTCTGGCTCACTGAGAAGCCAGAGAGAAGGGGCCCACTGAGACAGACAGATTCAGGGGGCTCGCTGCCCATTGCTCCCCTGGTTGCAAGTCTCAGGGGGTCCCTTAGAGGTGAGGGGTAGGTGCCTGTGGGAAGGAGGTGGGCAGGGAGTGGCATGGCGGTGCCCCTTAGAGGACGAGCACGCAGTGGGTCCTCCATCCGGAACACATTTGTCTCCTTCTCGCAGGTGGAAATCTTAGGGGAGGGATCCAGGGAGGGTTTCAGTAGAATGTCCATCGGCTTTCCAGGGGTGCTCCTTGAGGGTTGTGGTCTCCACTGACGGTTGGGTAGGCCAGAGGCAGCCACGGTGTCGCTTTTCTGGTTTTGTTGCTTTTCTGGGCCTGGAGCTGAAGTGCAACTGAGACCTCGATGCTGTCCTTAGGGAGGAAAAGGTCAGGAGGTCTAAACCACGTGACTAGAGAGATGCTGGGGGAGGATAGGTTACCCTGGGGTGAGGTTCTTATTTTATTTTCCCAGGGTTGGCCCTCGTTGGGCATCCGGGGCTTTCTGCCCTGGTGAGTTTCCGTGCTTGGCCCATCCTCCGTGCTCCGCTCATGTCTGTATGACAGGGTTCTTGTAGAACCAGCAATCCTACAAGAAACAGATAATGAGAGACAGTGGTTACAACCGGAGGCGGGGGGCGAGGGGCTCAGAGCCTCTCCCTCCGCTACGAGTTAGATGCGAAGTTGCCAGGTGATCCAGCAATTCCGCTCCTGTCTAGACCCGATCAATAGTACTTTCTCATCATTGATGTTTGTATCTCTCTTTTCCTCTCCCTTGCTCTCTGAAATCAATAAAATATATTTTTAAATGTTACTTTAAAAAAATAAATAAGTGCATATAAGTATAACCAATGGACACAAAACTCTGGGGAAGGAGGGCATGTATGGGAGTGGAGGTAGCAATGGTAAGATATGTACACATATAATAATTTAATTAAAAATATGCATTAAAAATAAAGTGAAAAAAATAAATAAGTACATTAGATTGTGGCCATGGTTGCACAACTCTGTGACCATATTGAAAACAGACAGAAAAAAAATGCCAGTACGTTAAAGAGGTAAACTATATGCTATGTGAATGATATCTCAATAAAGCTGTTTTTTTAAATCCCCAAATCATGAGCATGCCCTCCATACCAGCCCTTTGCAGCAGCCCCTGAGACAGAGGTCTGGGGACAAATAGTGGATGCGAGAGCAGAGGAGCCCCCCTGCCAAGAGAAGGTGGGGAGTGAGACCAGCAGGGAAGGGGTGATCACCATGGGCAACTGGAAGGCTGCAGTGTGGGTTCTCGGAGTTGTCCCCCCCTTTATCCATCCATTGCTGTGGCCCTCCTGGGGCATCTGCTCCCCCAGACACTCACATCCTAACCAAGCTCAGTACCTTGACCAGAGTACACCCTCAACTTGCAAGATTCAAGAACTGATAGCAGGTGACCTCTGGGGTGGTCTGAGGGGACATGGGTGGGGTACCCATAGCACCTGCATTAGAAACTTGAGTATCATCTCTTGGCTTGACCTTCCAAATCTATCACATGATCAGTGAGCAGAAGTTTGAGCATGCACACACATGCATGGTCTCAAAGTACCTTTCTCTAAGATACTTGTTAAGGATAACAAAGGGGGGAATGGTAGCTTCTCAGTGTAGGTGCCCCGCCTGCAACCCTACCCAAGGGATCAAGGTTAACATCAGCGATGATGAGACTTATTAACATCATGTACCTCCTGATACAATGCACTGAAAACACATCACTTCTATGGTTTCCTTCCCCCAAAATGCATAACTTCTATCTAATTATGAGCAAATAGCAGACAAACCTAAATTGAGGAATAGCTCAGCAGTTCTCTTCAAAAGTGTCAAGGTCGTGAAAGACAGGGGAAGACTGAGGAACTGTCTCAGACTGGAGGAGACTAAATGCTTTGTGGGATCCTAAGCCAGAATCCTATTAATAGGTAACAGGATTAAATCTACCAGTTTAATTTAATTTACTAAAAGGATTAATAACTTAACACTATTAATTTCACTAAGAGGAAAACCCTGGTGAAATTTGAATTCGATGTATGTAGTTAAGATGCATTGTGCCAAAGGATCGAGATAGACACTTCTCAAAAGTGGACACACCGAAGGCCGAGAGACATAGGAAAACATGCTCAAAGTCACTGATCGTCCGAGAGATGCCGTTCTGCCTGTTCACCAGCCCTGCCTCCCTCGGCCACCCACCCCTGTTCTCCATTCACCATCAGGGGTCAGAGCCTGATGGCCAGGGGAGGGACCGAGAGAGTTGGCCGTCCCCACCTGCTCGCCAGCCCCACCCCCACCTCAGGTCGCCCTCTGTGTGGGGCTCCTGGTGCGGGGGGCCTTGGCCTGGCACCGCCCGCATCCTCCCTGCTACTCACTCCTGAGTCCCCGCTTGCCATCAGGCAATTGGAGCCTGCCGGCGGGGGAAAGGAACCAAGAGGTGGTCAGTGCACCTCATGGTGACTGGTTCAGCGGTCGTTCTGGTTGCTGAGCTTTTATTGTATAGGACTAGAGGCCCAGTGCATGAAATTCATACATGGGGGGGTGAGGGAGGGGAGAAAGGTGTCCCTCAGCCAGGCTTGCACTCTCTGGAAATCTGGAACCTCTCCGGTAGGGTCCCTAGGCTTGGCCGGCGATCAGGGCCTATGGGGGGGGGCTTTTCTTCCCCCTGCTCCCAGCAGTTGCCCCTGTGTCTGCCACTGCCACTGCTTGCCATCGATGTGTGCTGCCCCCTCCCCTGCCACCAGTCACCTCCCTCTGCAGGCGACAGGTACGAGGTGTAATTGCTCAGCTGGCCCAGGCCTCCCCCTGCGGTGCGATCACTGGCTGGCCCCGCACACCCGCCAGAGCATCACTGGCCAGTGGCCTGGGCCTCCCTCTGCGGGACGATCCATCTGGGGGTCCCACAGTCAACCGCCCTGCAAGAGGGAGACTCCGCCCACTCAAAGTCTGGGTCTCCCCCTTTGGGGCAGTGGTGGAGCCCCCCCCATTGAGCGTCCCAAAGAGGGTGTCCTGGGCCTCCTTCTGCGGGGTGATCGTGAGGGTAATGGCGGGCCCCTGACCAATCGCATTGCACTCGCCTTGGCTGGCCTGGCCCCAGTGCGTGTCATAGCGTGGCCATCCAGATGGTCATTCTGCTGTTCGGTCGTTTGGTTGATTTGCATATTACACTTTTATTATTATATTATATTTATGTAAATATATATATATAGAATCCATATATATATATATATATATATATATATATATATATATACACACACACACACACACACACACACATACATACATACATACATACATAAAATGCACTCACTCATCAATATTTATTGAGTGCCTGCTGTGTACCAGGTGCTGTCATGGGGGATACAGCAGTACACAAAGCAACTGAAAATCACTGCCCTGCTGGAGTTCACCCTGCAGGGGAGAGGTGGTTAGGAAACGGTGGCAGTACATGAGCTGTATCACATTAGATGGCGTTAAGCACTAAGGAGATGAATAAAGCAGGGGAAGGGGGTGGTGACTACAGGGTAAGAGGGTGTAAAAAAAAATTTAATGTGCCCGAAGTAGGCCTCGCAGAAAAGTAAACATTTGAGCAGAGGTAATGTTTGTGCCCTAGGACCCTGGCAACATCAGCCACTGTGTGCTCTTTGTTCGGAAATTCAGACCGAGTTGAGGGTTTTTAAAAAGTATCGTCCGTGCCACGTTGTCCCCTGATGTCTGCCCATTTCCGCATCCTCTCTGGAGCTGGTCCCTTCCAGACCAGTGGCTGTTTAAGACTCTGCCTCACCGTCTTGCTGATGACTCATTTTTAATTCCTGTTCTAGTTGCAATCCTGAACACCCAGAAGTTTCCCCCAACCCCTCCCACACCTCTTCCCCTCCCCCGGCCACCGGGAGGAAGAGAGCTGCATCAGGGACGGCGGTGTGATGCCAGGCAAACCCTCTGCGCCTGCTGGACTCAGTCCACCTCACTGTGGCTCAAGCCGTGTTTTTTCCTGAGGGCTACTCTGGCATGGCTCCAGCGTTATTGCCTTTTTTGCTTTGGTTGAGCTGGGAAGCTCACCTCACAGAAATTCCTTTCCTTAAACTAAATTCTCTGCTTTCTTCAGTGTAAAATACCCATCCATGAAGACTTTACCGTCAGTTGGGGCTCTTTGGGTTGCAAGGGGCAGAAAACAGATGTTCAACAGATTTAACTGGTGGACAACTGCTGAGGACAGCAACAAAACTGGATTCCCCCATGCCCTGTCTTTTAATGCCCTCCAAAAATGATATCCTCAGACCTTTATTTACACCATATCACCACCGTGTTTGCCAAGAAATACAGAGCAGGTGTGCCCAAAACACAGCCTCTGCATAGACCATGATATGACTATTAGAGGCCCGGTGCACGAATTTGTGCACAGGTGGGGTCCCTCCCGTTGACCAGGCCAGCTGCTGGGGAAGGGACTGTGGGAGGTTGGCTATGGGAGCGCACTGACCACCAGGGGCAGCTCCAGCATGTATCATAGCTACCTGCTGGCCATCCAATCATCCGGGCATCCAATTATAATGGCCGCTTAAGGCTTTTATATATATATATATATATCCATTAACAGAACTTGACTGCATCCAGAGTTTAGCTGCAAGGAATTCTGGGAAATGCAGTTTGGAGGCCTCCAGCCTCAGCAGTACAGCATGTAGAGAGAGATCCCCACCTTCAGGCCACCCTCAAGGCCCCAGACATGTAGATGTGACCATCTTTGACCTTCTGGACCCGCTTAGTCACCCTTTGTATGTGGCTGTGTGAATGTGCCCAGGCTAGTACTGCTCAGCAAAACCACAGAACCATGAGGAACCAGAAGTTGTTTAAGCCTTTACGTGTTGGGGTGTTTTGTCACACAGCAATATGTAACTGATTCATTACTGGACTGCTGAGAGAAGACTGTTGAATACACCATTAATTGATCCATCCTTTTAAGCAAGCAGACAGTGGCTTAATAGAGGCAGCAAATGTTTAAATCATTTCTTTATGTCTCTCCCTCTCTGTCTGCCTTTGTCTCTCTTTCTCTGTGTTTCTCTATGTCTTTCTATCTGCCTGCCTCTGTGTCTCTCACTGTTTCTGTCTCAATGTGTGTGTATGTGTGTGTGTGTGTGTGTGTGTGTGTGTGTGCGCGCGCGCGCGTGCGTGCTCGCGTGCTCCTCTTGGCCTCTGTCTCTCTCGCGTCTCTGCTTCTCCACCCCCTTTCAACTCCAAACCCTGGGATTTGGGAGGACCCCCATAGCAGCAGGTGGTCAGACAACCTGACACCCCTGGGGATTAGCTGCTCTGCCTCTCATTCCCCTGATACTCCCAAGAGATTTAATGCAGTGGCTTTTCCACTCCACCTTGATTAAATTTCCTCGTCGTCACCTGTGAAGTGCCATGCATTTGCTAATGCGCCTGATCCTGTGTTTCACTCTATATGTCCCCAGTCCCCTCCCAGACCCTCCCCAGTCACCAGTAGGCCACATGGCTGCACCTGCCTGGGTTGGGTCTGAGTCTCCTCACTCCCACCTGCACGCCCTGTTTCACACACACATGGAGCCTGGGAGACTTAGAAAATCATCCATGTTCTCGGTTAGAAATATTACTTTTTTTTTTAAATCATAGGTTGGCTGCCTAGATATTTTGCATTTTCTCCTGCTTGTTTCGAGGAGACACAAAAATGTGTGAAATTGGTGTTTCTTAGTTTCAGATTTTAAAACATTTTATTTTAAACATAATTATAGGTTTTACAGGAAGTTGCAAATTCCCCATCTTACAAAACTCTAGAAATACTATCAAAATCGGGGAATTAACATTGTTACAATAGTGTTATTTAGACTATAGACGTTCATTTCCCAATTGTTACCTATAGTTGTTCATTTCCCAATTGTTACCTATAGTTGTTCATTTCCCAATTGTTACCTTAAGCTCCCATCATGCACATGCACCTAAATGTGTGCATCCACACTTCTGGAATAACACACACATGACCAACACAGGCACGCATGGGAGCACTCACCTGCATCCAAGTGCACAAGTGGCTCACACCAGCATTTCGTGCACATATATGTACAAGCGGACTCAAATGTCTGCACGGACATAGGCGAATGCACAGATGCACAGAGCTGATTGCACAAATGCATGTAAAGCAACACTTGCGACACACATGGCACTCACCATCTGCCCTTAAGCAGCTCTAAACTCGTATGGAAAACTGCACACCACTGCAGTCACACCCATGCATGCACACGTGCTGCCTTACCCATATAATCACTCATGCTGGAAAAGTCCACATAGATTATTATTAATATCATCAGCACCCCCCTCCTAAGTCGTACTAGTCACCATGGTTTCAGAAGGATGTTGTCTGCCCTTGCCAGTTCTCTCTCTCTCTTTCTCCCCTTCCTTCCCCACACTTCTCTCTCTCTCTCTCTCTCTCTCTCTCTCTCTCTCTCTCTCTCTCTCTCTCTCTCTCTGTTGGAATAAAACACTTGGTACATTGGCATATGTTTTTCTGGCTTTGTATTTAATAATCATAGAAATATATTCAAAGTTCTAGAGGGGGAGAGGAAGGAGGCTGTACCAGGCCTGCCTGCAACTGTAACCCTCACAGACCCTGCCCCGGGCTCTGCAGGGTCTGTGAGGGTTACAATTGGAGAAGGGGTCCTGGTGGTGGGATGTGTACCTTGGGGCTGGCTTACTGGCGCTTGGGCCATTAGGATACCTTGCCCCTTACCTGTGCCTGCCCCACTGATTTCCCCCCTGACTTCTTGGCCACCCCCTCAACCTCTAACACTCATAGTTACCTTGATGCATCCAAACCTGAACTCATGATCCATCCCTTATAAACCTGACCCTCATCAAGCCTCACACCATCCATCCTGCCTTCTGGGCCAGAATTTTGGGGAGTCTCCTTGACACGTTCTCTGCTCCTAACCCAAATCCCACCTCCTCACACTCAGCTTAGTCCCAGCCAGCATCGGAATCAGGACCCTTGCAGGGACACCTCCAACCATAATACCCCCTCCCTCACTTTTCCCCACACAGACCTACTGCCTGGAATGGGCCGCGCTCCCTGGCACCTCAGGGCCTTTGCACATGCTGCGCCCACCTCACGGAACATTCTTTCCTCCCTGCGTCTCTTAGCTGTGCCAATCCATCCTTCGGTCTCAGCTCACAGGTTTGTAGGAAAGCCTACCCTAGTCACCTGCTATCTGCTCTCTCACGTGGCCCTGTGCTTTCTCCAACACCCTGTGGTATAATGCATCCTTGTTTAGTTAGTGTCTGTCGTTCTTTTTAGGTTACAAACTCCATAAGGCAAAAATGTCCGTCTTCTTCATTGCTCGTCTAGAAAAACGTATGACACACAGCAGACGTTCAATGAATACATGCTGAATTAACAAGTGAGTGAGGACATTTTCAACCCTGAGGTCACACAACCAACAGAAAAAAATGAGTCAGGTGGGTCCAGGCTTCTGAAGTAATTAGAACTGAAAAAAAAGGAGGGAACGGAGATGATCTCACCCATTTTATATATTTTTCAGAAAGAAAGGGAGAGGGAGAGATCAAAACACAATGATGAGCCCTGCTGGTGTGGCTCAGTGGCTGAGCATCAACCTCTGAACCGGCAGGTCATGGTTCGATTCCCGGTCAGGGCACATGCCTGGGTTGCGGGCTCGGTCCCCAGTGTGGGGCATGCAGGAGGCGGTTGATCAATAATTCTCTCTCATCATTGATGTTTCTGTCTCTCCTTTTCCCTTCCTCACTGGGATCAATTATATATATATATATATATATATATATATATATATATATATATATATATGATGAGAGAGAATCATTGATCAGCCTCCTGAATGCCCCTTTACCAGGGATCAAGTCTGCAATGGGGGATGTGCCCTGACCAGGAATCTAACCATGACCTCCTGGTTCATAGGTCAACACTCAACCACTGAGCCATGCCAACTGGGTGATCTTACTCACTTTGAAGAGGATTTTATGGTTAAGAACAGGTGATCTCATATTTTGAAAAGCGAAATTCACGAACATAGGTCTGTGTGCATATAGAAAAACCTCTGGCAGGGTGTGCTCCAAACTGTCAGGAGACATTGATCTAAGTGATGGAATAAATAAAACACTTACTTTTCCTCTTCTTGTCCTTCTTTCAGTTCCTTCACAAACTGCATTCTCCAGTTGCATTGTAGTTGATAATACAATTTCATTGGTTGTCCTTAAAAATGGCTCACTTCAAGTCTGACTCGTTTGACTCAGTGGATAGAGCATCGGCCTGTGGACTGAAGGGTCCCAGGTTCAGTTCTGGTCAAGGGCATGTACCTTGGTTGCGGGCACATCCCCAGTGGGAGGGGGTGCAGGAGGCAGCTGATCGATATTTCTGTCTATCCCTCTCCCTTCCTCTCTGTAAAAAATCAATAGAATATGTATTTTTTAAATGGCTCACTTTAAAATGATTCATTTGTTGATATGGCAATTTTTGCCTCCAACCACTTATCTTAAGGAAATAAATGTGAACGTGTGCAAAGATTCAATCCCAAAGAGCTCTACCACGAATTTGCTTTAGCCCTAAACTGTGAACAGCCAGGAATTCCAATGTGGGGGCCCTTGTTACTAAAAATGCGGCGGGGCAGCTGAATCAGGAAATAACAATGTAGGAGAGAATTTCAAAACGTGAAAAAGTGTTTCCCATCTATTAAGTGAAATAACGTGCTGGACGACTCCATTGTTGTAAATATATGAATGAGAACACAGGCACGTTGGGGGGAGGCGGGGGAGGATATTAAAAACCAACCGTGGGCAGCAATTTCCTCTGCATGGGGTCGTGGTGTGTGACTTTCATCTTCATGGGTGTTTTTCTCTAATTTGTAAACTGTCTGCAGGGAATATGCACGCATGGAGTAAAAAAAAAAAAAAGACAACAAATAAAATTGTTTTTGAAAAGATGAAATGAATGCGATGGTAAATGGTGGAGTGTGTCTGTCTGTGCATGGATGAAGACGGGTATGTGTGTGGAGATGCAGTCCTGCCCCCTTTCCTAACACAAACCGGGTCTCTCTCCTCAGCACTATTGGCAGTGGGGGCAGGAGTGACGCCAGGATTACCAGGCTCCGTCTTCACCAGAGAGGCCTCACTCCCAGGCCCCTCACCTGCCCAGAAGGGCCTCCCAGCAGCTGTCCTAAGCCGAAACCTGAGTCCCCGTTCTCATGGCTGGGTGGGTAGGCGCAGTCAGATCCACAGACACAGGGAATAGGCCAGGGGGTGCTCCAGGGGCCCAGGCCGGCTGGGTGGCAAATGAAGTGTCTGGCCACAGCTTGGGAAACCTTAGCCTTGTGAAACCAGACATCTTAAGCTCAAAGATGCTTAGAAAGGGACTTTAAAACTCATTAGCATCTCGCAACCTTTAGTTGTGTGGGAACAGAGTGCTTGATCTCCTAGTGATAGATTGCTTCAATTATCGTCTTTAAAGTCATATACCAGCCCTAACCGGCTTGGCTCAGTGGATAGAGCGTTGGCCTGTGGACTCAAGGGTCCTAGGTTCGGTTCTGGTCAAGGGCATGTACCTTGGTTGCGGGCACATCCCCAGTAGGGAGTGTGTAGGAGGTAGCCGATCAATGTTTCTCTCTCATCGATGCTTCTAACTCTCTATCCCTGTCCCTTGCTCTCTGTAAAAATAAAACAAAACAAAAAAATATATTAAAAAAATAAAGTCATATACCATATATCACATATCCTCACCTAGGGGTGATTCTCTTCCCTCAGGGAATATCTGGGGACATTTGTGGTTGTCACAACTTAGGGGAGTCTGTTACTGGCATGAAGTGGGCGGAGATGTGTTCAGCATCCTACAATGCACAGGACGACCCGCCACAGCGAACTATCTGGCCCCGATGTCAGCAGAGCCAAGGAGAAGGCGAAACTGTGAACTAGACTCACAGAATAATAAAATCCTAAGAGTTAACTTGGTTTATTGTGCATTCGGTGTTTACCAGTCTAGCCAGAGTGGTGCCATTCAATTTCCAGAACCCCCATAAGGAGTTGAGACTAGCATGGGCACATTTTTCACGAGGCAAAACTGAAGCCCAGAGAGGGAGAGTGTCCAATGCAAGGTCACACAGCCAGTGTAGAACAAAGCTGGGTATTTGGCCAGGAAGGAATGGACATATCCAGCCGTCACTACTGCCCACCCACTTGATGGCTTTATCTCACAACCAGGAAATCCTCTTAGCTGTTGGGATGCCAGCATCTGGCTTGCAGCAGGAGCTCAGTAAGTGTTTGTGGGACGAATAAAATGAATTAGAGAGACCACAGGACAAATCCAAACCAAAAGCATCTGTGAAACAACTTCTCTGCTCTCTCCAAATGTATGGAAGTCAAAGAAAATGAACCCAGACAGGAACACCAAATGCAACATATGATTCTGATTATATGTCAGATTTAAAAAAAAGTATTATGGCGGAGGACTGAGAAGGTGGGGCAGTTCTGTACCGTGCTGCCTTCCACTGGTTAAGACCTCCAAGAGCAAAGGCCTACCGAGGTGAGGATGCCCCTACTGTCACCTGTAGAGGGGCAGCACTGAGCTGGCCAATATTTGTGGTGGTGCTGCTTGTCCTGGCTCAGGGGAAGCGTTCCACTAAGTCTGAAAGACTAAGACATCGCGGAGACTCTCCGCCACCGACCTCGGCCTGCTCTGCCAGGCCTTCACGCGCCCTGTGCTGGCGCTGCGCCTTCCATTGGCAGACCCAGAGAATCCTCTCTCCGCTGCCACATGGCCAGGCCAAAGCATCAGACACTACCACCACGTGGATTTTAAAACTACAGGGGAAATTGAACCACAGGAGCTACCATCGCTGCCGCACCCACCGCTGCCCCCAAGAATGGGAATCCACCGAAATCAGAGCTCACTACACACCGGGCTCATACAGAGTGTGGCTTCAGAAATTAGCCTCTGCATCCAAAGAAGCTCCACATCCGCAACAAAGAGGACACCATTGAGGGTGGACTCTCCCCATGCAGCCATCACAGCCCGCCCACAATCTTCCCAGCACACCCACCATGCTGGGAGGGAAATGGAGCGCGCTGGTGAGGAAATGGCACGGTGCCTTCCATTACCCACCCAGGCGAGCCCATCCTCCGATACCACATGGCCAAGCCGAAGCTCTCACCACCACCACCATGTGAACTTTAAAACTACAGTGGTAATTGAACCACAGGAGCGACCGTCAATATTGCACCGGGCACCGCCACCCGCCACTGCCGCCGAGAATAAAGGAAATCCACCAAGAACAGAGCTCACCACGCCTTGGGCTCAGGGAGTGGGCAACCTCAGAACTTAGCCTCCATGTCTGCAGCTGCTCAGCTCCCACACCGAACGAGACACCTTTGAAGGTGGTCCCCCCGCCTGCAACCATCTCAGCCCAACTGCAGCTGTCCCAGCCTACCCCCCATGCTAGCAAGGAGCTAGCGCGGCGCCTCCAATATGCGACCCCAACACCCTAGAGGGGCCGAGTGCCCCGGGTGAGCCGAGTGTCCCAGGGGGCCGAGTGCCCCGGGTGAGCCGAGTGTCCCAGGGGGCCGAGTGCCCCGGGTGAGCCGAGTGTCCCAGGGGGCTGAGTGCCCCGGGTGAGCCGAGTGTCCCAGGGGGCCGAGTGTCCCATGGGGCCGAGTGCCCCGGGTGAGCCGAGTGTCCCAGGGGTCCGAATGCCCCGGGTGAGCCGAGTGTCCCAGGGGGCCGAGAGCCCCGGGTGAGCCGAGTGTCCCAGGGTACAGTGTGCCCCGGGCGAGCCGTGTGTCCCAGGGGAAGCAGTGGGACCCAGGGGAAGGGGCGGTGAAAACCAGAGAAGGAGCGGACTCTATTCATATGGTCCTGAGATAGTCACCATAAAACAAGCAGACTGCCAAATGACAGCGGGGAGGGGAAGGAGACCTGGGGGGAGATAGGAGAACAACCGTGGGACTGGTATGCATGAACATAAGTACAACCAATGAACACAGAACTCTGGGGAGGGAGGGCATAAATGGGAGGGGAGGGGGGGCAATGGTAAACTATGTACACAGAAAATACCTTAATAAAATAAAATTAAAATTAAAAAAAATAAAAATAAAAAATAAATAAATAAATAAATAAATAAATAAATAAATAAAAGTATTATGAAGAACATGATGTGGGTGGTCAAAAAAATGGAATAGGTTTTATATATTGGATAATAACATTGAATCAGTGTTCAATTTCATGCATTTGTGGTATTCTGATTATGTAAAAAACAAAACAAAACAAACCCAGCCTTTTTTTTTAGAGGTAGCATCTTTTAAGGTGACAACAAGATGTATATATTGTCATGTTAAATATTGTTGTTTTTAAAGCCACTAAGCTTTGGAGTAATTTGTTACACAGCAATAGCTAACGAATACACTATTATCATTATTATGATTATTATAGTAAGTATTACAAAGTGAATAAGAATGTGGGCTTTAGACTTCCTTTCCAAACCTTTCCGGCGTCCAAGATGTCAGAGAGAGGACGTGGTGGGTCCTCCGGAACGAAATTCCAGATTTCCCTGGGTCTTCCGGTGGGAGCCGTGATCAACTGTGCTGACAACACAGGAGCCAAAAATCTGTACATTGCTGGAACCGGTTTGGCTCAGTGGATAGAGAGTCGGTCTGCGGACTGAAGGGTCCAGGGTTCCATTCCTGTCAAGGGCATGTACCTTGGTTGTGGGCACATCCCCAGTAGGGTGTGTGCAAAAGGCAGCTGATTGATGATTCTCTCTCATCGATGTTTCTAACTCTCTATCCCTCTCTCTTCTTCTCTGTAAAAAAATCAATAAAATATATATTTTTTAAATCTGTACATTTCTATAAAGGGGATCAAGGGACGACTGAACAGGCTTCCTGCTGCCGGTGCGGGTGACATGGTGATGGCCTCAGTAAAAAAAGGCAAACCAGAGCTCAGGAAGAAGGTACATCCAGCGGTGGTAATTAGACAGCATAAGTCATACTGGAGGAAAGATGGCGTGTTTCTTTATTTTGAAAGATTCTGCCCTCACAGGACCCGTTGCAAAGGAGTGTGCAGATTTGTGGCCCAGGATTGCGTCCAATGCTGGCAGCATTGCATGATTCTCTGGTGTATTTGTAAAGGAAACACCCATTAAAAATTGGTGACATGAAAAAAAAAAAGAAGAATGTGGGCTTTAATAGATAAACCTGGAGGGTGGAGTCTCTACCTTCTAGTTAGGACCCTGCCTCCTAGCTGGCCCGACTCTGAGCCTCAGTTTCCTCATCTGTAAAATGGGATATAATGAAGATGAAATGCAGGTAAAGTGGCTGAGGCACTGCATGTGGAAGTAGTCAGGTGTAGGGGCAACAGTGATGAGGGTGATAATTTCAAGGACATGGATTGTCTCATCTGTCTTGTTCAATATCTCTTGTCTCTTTCTGAACACAAGCTCTGAGCCTGGTGGGCTTTTTAGCAACTGCTTGTTAATGCAAGATCTGTATATCTGTGTTCTGTCTGTACACCCTGTCTGCGCATGGGATAGTCCCTGGCATGGGTCCGGTCTGTGTTGGCGCGCTGCGTCCCCCCTGGCCAGGTCTGTGACCTTGAACCGTGCACCCACCTGGATGTCAAGTCCATGGGGGCCTCATGGCTAGGGGTTTGGGGGGCTGGGGCCTGGGAAAGCTAGGGAAGGGAAGCAGCTTGCCTCCCTCTCCCGATTCCTCCTCCTCTCTCTCCTGCCAAGTCTCCAGACCCTCTGCACAGCCACTTCTCTCAGGCACTTGGCAGAGAGGACGCGCGGCAGGCGTTGCCTGGACAACGTCGGGATGCCCAGCAACAAGTCCACCAAGTGCATCACGTGCTCAGAGTGCACCAATCCGATGGCCCGCCTGGAAGCAGGTCAGCCTGGGCCAAAGTCCGCCTCCCTACCTCCTCCCGCCGGGGCTGGAGGCTCGGAGCTAATTACCGTAATTGCAGTGGGAGAGCTCCGGGTGCGCCGGGGCTGGGGCTGGGGGCTGGGCAGACCCCGAGGAGTTGAAGGGGGGAGGGCGGGGAAGCAGAACCCTCTCCCTCCTGCAGCCTCGCCGCTGCTGCCACAACCTCCATCAAAGAGCTCATTAAGCGCCTGTTGCGTAGGGGAAGGAGGTGGGAGTGGGAAACCGCAGCCTCGGGCTTGGGTAAATCTGGAGTTTGGGGCGCGGGCTAATTCTTAACTTTTGGGGTCTCAAAGGATTGGCTCAATCGCTGTTATTGAATCACACACACACACACACACACACACACACACACACACACACATCACTCCACTGTCTCCGTTTCCTCCTGTACAAATATAGGGAAAATGCACTCTTGAAGGGGGTATATAAAAAGACTTAGCTCTAAGCAGATTGGGTTCGAATCCAGTCTCTGCCATTTACTGCCCTGGGATTCCAGATGAGTCCTTTACCCTCCTTGCGCGCACTCTGATTCCTCATCAATTAAAAAAAAAGGGGGGGGAGGGGGGACGGGTCCTGACCGGTGTGGCTCAGTGGTTGAGCGTCCACCTATGAACCAGGAGGTCACCGTTGGATTCCAGGTCGTGTCACATGCCCCGAGTTGTGGGCTCCATCCCCAGTGTGGGGCGTGCAGGAGGCAGCCAATCAATGGTTGTCTCTTATCATTGATGTTTCTGACTCTCTCACCCTCGTCCTTCCTCTCTGAAATCAATAAAAATATATTAAACAAACAAACACAAAACAAAACAAAAAGGCCCTGGCCAGGTTGATTAGAGCGTAGTCTGCATACACCAAGCTTGTGGGTTCGAGCTCCGGTCAGAGTACATAAAAGAAACAACCAATGAAGGCAGAAATAAGTAGAACAACAAATCCAAGTCTTTTCTCTCTCTCTCTCTTCTTTCTAAAATTAATAAGTAAAAATTAAACAGTATTTTTTCACAGGAGTTGTATTTATTGAGAGAATGCATGTGAAGCATACAGTAAGCATTCGATAAATAGCAGCTCATGATCATCATGGCCCCCGTTCTGAGTTATGAGCTGTGAGACTTTCAAGTGTCATGTGATGGCTCTGAACTACCCACAGGTAAAATGAAGAGATTGGGTAGGCATTCCGACTGGCAGCCACTGGCATTCATTTCTTCGCATGATTTTTTTAAGACCCCAAATTGGGGAGATTACGTGGAGGGGAACAAAAAGAGAGAAAATGGGAGACATCTATAGTACTGTCAATAATAAAAATATATATATTTTTTTAAGAGCCCAAATTGGGAATGTTAGCATGAAACACCCCTGCTTGAATTTGAGTTTTTGACTACTGGACTGTCGGATCTCTTAAATCCCTACCAGCTTTTTGTTTTGTTCATTCTTTCATCAACAAACATTAATTGAGCACCTACTGTGTACCTGGCCTGCGGCAGGTCTGAGTCTTCAGCCTCCTTATCGAGAACGCAAGGACCAACTTTGTCACTGACACAGTGAATGGCCCGGGATCTCCGTGGACAGGAGGGTGGACCTGGACCTCTTCCAGGTTCTCCAAAACTGCTTCCCGCCTCCAGGCCTTGGCCACGGCGGCTCCCTCTGCACCTATTATTCCCTCTGCCTGGCAGGCCCCGGTCACCGATGGGCTCTTTCTCACCTTTCCTGTCTCTACACAAGTGGCCTCCTTGACACACACCCATCTTACTCCCTTCCACCACCGCGGCTGCCAAGAATTATGTTCCTGCCCCATCCCCCTCGGCTAGGACGTGCAGTCAAAGTTAGGACGGTTGCCGGGGAGGGTTGTACCCGGAATTGTGTCAATACATGAAGCACTTCCAAAAGCTGAGAAAGGAGAACACGTTGTTCGGTGTTTGTTCACGGTTCTCCCAGGACTCAGGGCTGGACAGGAAACTGGGTTCCGAGAGGCGTGGCTTTCCTCGGAGACTCTGCAACCTATGAACCACCCCCACCCCTCCCACACCCCACACCCCACCCCCGACAGACCGGGAGCTGGTCCCACTCAGGACACAGACACCAACCACACGCCGCGGCTGCGAGTGGGGGCTCTGGTTTCCAACAACAGCTCTCCCCGCTTACCTGCTGTGTGAGCCTGGGCAAGTGTCCCAACCTCTCTGTGCTCACTTACAACTCCAAGAAACAGGGCTAGTCGCATCAAGCTTGGGAAGTTAATGTGAGGTCGAGAGGAGGCAGAGAGAGGCCTCGCCTGGTGGGTGCTCAGGAAATGGGAGCTGGCAGCATTGCTTAAACAGAAAAGGGTTTTATTGAAAGGAAGTTGTGAGGGTCAGAGAACCAACACGAAAGCCACAACATCGGTTTTGGAAACTGGCAGGTGTGAGAGAGGAGTCATTCAGGGGAGCAGCAGGAGGGCGTGGGAGGAGGGGACATCCAGTCCCAGCCAGCCACCCTCTCTTGGTGTGACCATCAGCTGGCAATGTGGCCTCGGCCTCAGTGTGCTTCCCTTCTCCCCTCGGGGACAAAACTCTATGTCTTGGCCTCTTAGACAGATGTGAGATTGGAGCAGACAAGCTGAAAAGGGTTCCAGAAGCCTCTTAAAGACCTGACTCTGGTACATACAGCATCATCCACTAATATCTACTTCTGAGAAACAATGTTTGTGAGATGTTGTGCGTGTTGCTAAGGCTGCAAGGGAATAGGGGAGAGCCGAGGAAAAGAGGGCCAGAGGGAGGGAGGGGTGAGAAAGCGGTCTTCTAGTCCTGGCTGGGCCCCTGACATGCTTTGGGAACTGGGCCTCCTCCAAACGAGGGTTAGGGAGCTCTGTCATAGGAAGACCTCCTTTCAGATACCTCCTCTGCCCCCTACTTGCTGGGTGTCCTGGGGGGAATGTCTCCACTTCTCTGAGCTTTGGCTTTGGTTCTCACAGCCCAAGAAATGGGATTTAGTGCTTACGCTGCAGGGTGGCTGTGAGAAGTAAACTAAACCATTCATTCATTCAATGACTATCAATTCCTGGCACTGGGAAATACAGAGGGATTAAAGATCCTTACCCTTGTACAATACATAGAGCTCTTAGACAAATAAATGAGCATCAGCGTTATAATAATTTTTATATATAGTGTTTCAGTGTGCACTTATTATACATAAAGTGTGCAGTGCTGGGCACAAAGTAGATGCTCAGGAAAACACTAGCTGGTATTATTGCAGTAATTCCAGGATGCACACTGCAAGAGTCTCCTCTCTCCCCGGGTCTGAAGTGTTAAAGGGCCTGGGGTGATTCTCCGTGGGGGCGGGTGGCAGGGGGTGGGGGAGGCTGAGACCTTCATTAGGGATTCCCTGGAGGCCTCAGGTGAGGGGGTTGGCCTATGTGTGGTCCTGTTTGTGTGTTCTGCCCCTTCCAAGTAAATGCCTCCATTAATCTCCTCCTGCCTGGGCTGCAGGGTCAGGTTTCAGAACCAGGCAGATGTTGTCCAGAGTAGCCCTGTTTCCTTAATCCTCAGGGCTCCAGAAACTGTCCTTAGAAGAGAGAACAACAGGCTTGCTGAGGCCACCATCTGTGCAGTCTTGATTTATGAATGCTCATGAGGGTGGCAGGAAAGAGGTCTCTATAGTAACGGTTGAGGAAGGGGCTGTGCACGTGCGTGTGTCAGGCCGGGAACAGGGAGGAAGAATCACCGGAGACCCTTATTCCTAAACCTTCTTTTCTGCCGTGATGAGCTATTAATTAATACCCATTGTTGGCTTATTATCCCCGGAGATAATTAGCTACTGTTCCTAACTGGAGCCCCGTGGGGGGACATTCGCTAATGAGACTCATTCATTTCTGTCCACCTGCACCTGCCTGTCTCCTGGGACATAGGCAAATGTTGCAGATCCTGGGGACCCAGAGGGGAGAAAACAGTCAAAGGGGGTCTGTCTATGAAGCTGAGATTCCCAGGGAGATGACAAGGGAAGAGCTGAAATCAGCAAGGGCACAGTAAGTGATTAAAAAAAAACACCAGCTATGATTGTGCTGGAAGGCAGAATGGAGCCTTGTAAGGTGCCAGTGTTTGCAAGGGCAAGTTGCTGCCTCTGTTTAAATGGGCCAGCTAGACCCCAGAGTAGGCAGAAGAGGCAAGAGGAGGAAGGACTCTGTAGCCAAGTGGGACCTGAATCTAAACGTGCCAAAATCCAGAGTTTTCTCCTGGGCCTTTGTATATGATGTTCCTTCTATCAGGGACACACTCCTGCAACGTCACCCAGCTCGCTCCTTCTCAGACTTAGGTCTCAGTTCATACAGTGGTGCCTCTTCCAGGAAGCCCTCTTTGGTTTATCCCCCATCTTCCTGGACTGGGGCAGGTGACTTCCTTGGGTTCCCACAGTACCCTGAAGTCTCTTCCCTCACAGCTTTGTCCACTCTGAGCTGTAATGACCTGGGGGTGTCTGTCTCTTCAACTAGACTTTTTGCTGATGATTACATAGGACTGTGTTCTCCTGTATATACACAGCATGTTCTGTAAGGAATACATAGAATGCTACCTTGCGTATTAAAAGAAGACACTGAAGAAAGAAAAAGACTGCACACTGCTTAGGTGGCTCAAAAAAAAAAAAAAAGCTGACAATACCAAGTACTGATGAAGATGCGGAGCAACAGAAACGCTTGTCCACCGCTCACGGGAACTCAAAACTGTGGTCACTTTGAGAAAAAAGTTGGACAGCTTCTTAAAAGTCAAAAATACCCTGACCATATGGCCCAGTCATCCCACCCCTGGGTGTTCCCAGAGAGAAACGAAAACATGTTGTCCACACAAACATCTGCACGTGAACCTTTCTAGCGGCTTTATTCATAATCCCCCAAACCTAGAGATGTCCTTGAACCCAGGGTCCCCGCACCAGGGACTCAACACGCCCTACTCCACCCACACAATGGAATGCTACTCGGTAATGAGAACCAGCTACTTCCCGATACACACAACAACATGGATGGATCTCCAATGCACCGTGGAGATGAAAGAAGCCAGACACCTAAAACTGCACGTCATGTGATCCCATTTAAATGATGTTCTGGAAAAGGCAAAACTATAATGATGGAGATCAGGGTGGGGATAGACTATTCAGGGAGGCAGGAGGGGACGTTTTTGGGGTGAGGGAACGGTTCTGTTTCTTGACTATGATGTTGGATATGTAACTGCAATTGGCAAAATTTACAGAACTGTGCACCTAAAAATATGACTGTTACTATATAGAAATTATACCTCCATATACCTAGCTTTAAAACTGAATTCTCTAAAAAGTAAATAAATAAATAAAAGGTTGTGTGTGAGGAGAATAATGGATAAGGTTCTATATGTATGAGGACTCTAGAAGAGGACAGGGGAAGGAATGGAGAGTTAACAAGAGTTTAGATCTTGGGGTCAGCAGACGGGGGTCCCCATCCCAGCTCCAGCCCCCAATTATTGAGGCCTATGGGAGAAGGGGTTTGCCTCTGCCACGTCCTTAAAACGGGGCATTTCACATCCGCTCTGCAGTTTAGAATTGAAAAAAATCTCAGAACCCCAGGGTAAAGGCGTTCTCTGCTCTCCAGAGGGTATGGAGGAGACTACAAGTGGAGGCAATGCTGGGGTTGGGAGAGTGCTGAGGAGCACGGGAGATGGGGGTGTGTTTATTTATTTTTAATTTTTATTGATTTCAGAGAGGAAGGGAGGGGGAGAGGGATAGAAACACCAATAATGAGAGAGAATTGCCAATCAGCTGCCTCCTATACAACCCACACCTGGGGATCGAGCCGCAACTTCGGCATGTACCCCTACCCGGAATAGAACTGTGACCCAGTGGTTCATAGGTCAACGCTCAACCACTGAGCCATGCCCGCCAAGCAAGAGCTGAATTATAATCCCAGCTCTGCCTCTTGCTTTCCAGGTGGCCTTGGACTAGTTCCTTAGATCCTCAGTTTCCTCATCTGTAAAATGGGGACAACAACGATAGCAATTGTATGGGGTTGTCCTGAAGCCTTCAGAATACTTGGCATGTGAAGTGTTTGGCACCAAGCCCAACACAAAGTAAAAACTCAAGAAGGGAGAGAGAGAAAGGGGGAAGGATTTCCTATATAACCTGCTCCTGCCTGAATGGCCAAGCCTGGCCACTTCTTTCTGAGTATAACTCCTGCAAGTCCCCTCCAAGACACACTCAGGGTCTCTCTCTCTCTCTCTCTCTCTCTCTCTCTCTCTCTCTCTCACACACACACACACACACACACACACACACACACACACACACACAGTTTCTAGGAACTAACTATTCCTACAAACAGTAACCCAACAAACTCACTGTTCAGCCTGCGTTTGTCCTTTGAATTTTCCCATGGTTGTCTTCTTCTCACCTTTCAGGACTCAGCTTAAATGAGTCCAACCCAGAGAGCCCTGCCCCAACCAACCAGCCTAAAGCTACGTGTCTTGCATACTAGGCAGGGACTAGAAAATATGGCTCTTGGGCCAAATGAGCTACCGCTATTTTTTTGTTTTGCTAATCCTCACCCCAGGATAGTTTTTCCATTTATTTTTAGAGAGGGAGGTGGGAGAAGAGAGAGAGAGAAAGAGAGAGAGAGAGAGAGAGAGAGAGAGAGAGAGAGAGAGAGAGAGAAACACATCCACATCGACGTAAAATAGACACATTGATTAGTTGCCTCCCACACACCCCCCTTGGGGCAGGAATCCAACCTGCAACCCCGCTACTTGCCCATAACTGGGAATCAAACCTGCGACCTTCAGTGCAAGGGCAGATGCTCTAATCACTGAGCAGCATCAGCCAGGGCAAAGCTGCTATTATTTTTGTAAATAAAGTTTTATTGGAACACAGTCCCACCCATATATATTCTCCAAGGCTGCCTTTGAGCTACAACAACAGAACAGAGTAGCCAGGAGAGAAACCAGCTGGCCTGCAAAGCAGAAAATAATTACTTTCCGGGCCTATACAGAAAAGTTAGCAGACTCCTGCTCTATCACTCCCACCCACCCCCGCCAGTCTGTTTCTTCTAGCTGTCATTGTTGTGTGAGGTTATTTTGTTCCTTTATATATTTGTTTACTGTCTATCTTCTATACTAAATGGAATACAAAAATGAGATTGGCTTTGTTCCCTGCTGAATCCCTAGTGCAAATATTTTCATTGTGAAGTGAATGCATAAAGTAGGGTTGAGGTGTGTATTTCTGGCCATATCTTTCTAGAATCCTCTAAATAAAAGGAGGAAGTGACTTTTAAAATCCTCTAAATAAAACTGTGTTGTAACAGAGGGGTGCCAGGCACTGTGTGTAGGTGAGAGGGTGCCTGGCACACTCTCATTGAAGGCAGCCAGATCTCTGAGTTGAGAGGAGAACCCTGGGGTCTAACAAGATAGAGCTATTACAAAGCTCACCTCTTAGCAAAAGAGATGGGGAACACAGGACAATGAAATACATTGCACAATCCCGAACTAGGATCCCAACTTGGAAATAAATGTCAAAAAGGACAGTATTGAGGCAAATGGTCAAAGTGGAACGTGGGCTAGAGATTAGACAATAGTATTGTCACAATTTTAACTTTGTGGTTGTGATGATCACATTATGGTTACATGGGAAACTGTCCTTGACCATGGGGAAGCATGCTGAGGTATTTAGGAATGAAGGGGCCACTGTGCCTGCCACTTATATGGTTGGAAGAGAGACAAAGATATACTATGTAGAGAAGAAGACAAAGTGAATGTGGCAAAATGTTAACATTGGGTGGGTGAATCTAGGTAAAGATGATTATGTTCAGAAGTGCATTGCACTATCTTGCTATTTGCCTGTGGGTTTGAATCCCCCCCACAAATAAAAAGGTGAAAAGGAAAAGCAAGGAAGCAAATAAATAAAGCAGTCATTTCTAGGCTACATTCCCATTTCTTGTTCTTCCTTTGGTAGCAAGTTCCTTGCTCCTCTTTTGGAACTGTGAAGCCAGGATGAGTCTCTAAATGGAGACACAATGCAGAAGTTACAGTGTTTCAGATGAGTGTTTCACTTGACAGTGAATTTGTTGAGTATCCACTATGTGTCAGAATTCCAAACAGTTTCTGTGTCCACTCCCCAGGGGTTTGACTGAACTTTCCCCCAGTGCATCTATGGAGTTAAACCTTGGTTTGGGTATCTTTGTTGACAAACCTTATCTGATGTTCCTGGATCCATGGGTGATCTGCAGGTAGCTCATTTGTGAGCTCGCATTGCACAAAATAAGCAGCTCCTTTAGGGGACTTTCATACGGGGAAGAGCACAAGCCAGAACTTTGCCATGCATGCTGTATTTGAGAAGAGTTACCTTTTCATGTCTTCACCCTCCCTCAAGGGAGGTTAGTTGCTGAATTCATGAATGTGCCCCTCCCCCAATGCCATCCCTAACACAGTAAAGGTGTTTTGAGAAAATGGATGGAACATCTTGGGAAATAACAACAGCTACATTATTGGAAAAATTACCAGGCCCAGACATTTTTTCTTTTTTTATATATTTTATTGATATTTTACAGAGAGGAAGGGAGAGAGACAGAGGGCTAGAAATGTCGACGAGAGAGAAACATCGACCAGCTGCCTCTTGCACACCCCTCACCGGGGATGTGCCCGCAACCAATGTACATGCCCTTGACCGGAATCGAACCTGGGACCTTTCATTCCGCAGGCCAACACTCTTCCACTGAGCCAAACCGGTTTCGGCCAGACATTTTTTTCTAATGTCTTGCCAAGCTGCATTGGAGTTTGAGGCTAAAGGAAAAATCAGGAATGCAGATTCTGTGTTTATTTAAAATGATATTTTGCTTATTGTGGATTTTTTATTAATTTTGAGTTTTTTAGAAAACATTGCTTTGAAATATGGTTTACTTTGATTACTGAGGATTTTTTGGGGGTGCCTCCTTAAGTGTTGTACCTGAGGCAAGTGCCTCCCTCACCTGAGTCCTAGCCCTGAATAATTATTTCCAACATGCAACCCACACCATAGCATTAATGCCTCATCACAACGCTCTGAGAAGATACTATAGTCATCACCATTCTACAGTTGAGGAAACTGAAGCCCAGAAGGGTTCGACTGTGCCCAAAGTCCCACAGCAAGGAGAAGGAAAATCTGGACGTGAACCCAAGTTTGTGTGTTTTTTGGTTCAGAGTCTACTCAGTAAAATAAAGCAATAAACTAAGTTATGAGTTGGGTTTTGAGTCAAGGAATCAGAAAGCCTAGGCTTGAGTCCCACCTCTGCTCCTCTGAGTCCTACATTCACACGGACCTCAGTTTCTCAATCTGAAACTAGATTTAAATATTCTGAACCTGCCCTATCTCCCCTCCGCTCCCCCCAACACAATTTACCAGCTTTATCTCTCCTGATCTAGCAACAGCACAAGCTGGGGAAACAAGTACTGACGGAGCCAGAGCTGCTAAACTGGTGGGGAGCTCGGAGACCCAGGAGGGGGTTGGGCCGAGTGGGTACACCCTGGGCTCTACAATGAGTGGCCCCTCCCCCTCCAGAAAACCCCAACCTAGATTTTGGGCAGATGCCAGTCTTTTATTCTGAAGCTGAGGCCACAACCTATGAGGTAATCTTTGGAGCTGCATCCGAGGCGGAGTCCCATTGGCCGGCTGGCAAAGCCCCTCCCTGGGTCGCCGGTGCCCCGCCTCCCCCAAAGCCCATAAAAGCGCAGTCACCGCCTCGGCCGTCACTGGACACCTGCATCTGCCTACGAGACTGGGAGCAGGTGAGGCGCCCAGGGGGAGGACTTCAGCTGCGTGGAAGGAGGGGTGGTGTGGGGGACCCGGTACCTCGGGGATGGGGCGGGTTTGCAGGTCAGCGCTTGGACATCTTCCCAGAGAGCGACAAAGACGGCGAAGTTTGACGGTCTGGAAAGCAGAGACCAACCAGGCTGACTACCTGGGAGGTGAGTCCTGGGGACGTGCCGTGAGGTAAGGGGCCGGAAGGAGTCCTAGTTGCCACCTCTCCAAGTGCCCCCCCCTCCCCTTGCCATTCTGAAGCGCCTGGGGAAGAGGATCGGAGAGGAAAGAAATATTTGGAAGGCGGGCTCCCCAATGTCAGAGGAACAGAGAAGGCAGGGGAGTGGGTTGAGCCTGGAAGAGAGGAAAGTTAAGTTTTCTCCGGCACCGAGAGGCCGGAGGCAGCCCTGCGAGGACCACGGGAGAGAATTGCTATTTGTTTCAGCACGGAGACTCCGGACAGCGCCTCTCGGGGTCCGGGGAGGGAACCGCGACCTGCTTCAGCACACGCTTCTGGACAGCTCCCAGCAGGTCCCGGAAGACTTCGTTTTGGCAGCTGGATGCGGGCAGCTCCCCAGGTTAAGGGGGAGCCTTGTACCTTGATGGGGAAACAGAGGGTGGTCTGGGGTGTCTGACGCTTCTGGAGACTTGCCCCCTCACTTAATAGATTTTTTTCCCCAATGCATTATTTTCCAGATGAGATGAAACAGCACACAGAAGTCTGTCATTCCCAACAGGTACCGTGATCAATCTGCAGGATTGTGGGGGAATAGGGGTGCCTGCCAAGATGACAGACAGTATTGTGCTCTTTCCAGACATCTTTGAGAAAAGTTGTGTCAGTCGTTTTGCATACATTATATCATGCCATCTCCAACCTGAGGACATGGGGTTTATTACATCCGGGTGACAGTTGAGGAAACTGAGACCCAGACAGGTCAAGGGGTCTCGGCCAAGGGTGAATCTGCAAGTCAACCCCATATCCTTTCAACTCCAAATTCCATGTTTCGTGGGTGGGAGTTGGTCCCTTTCAGACCAGACCCGTCCTCTCCCCAGGAGGACCAGGAGTGGAAGACAGGAGGCGGTGGAGAAGACGCCCACATATTACAACTTGGCTCAGGTGAAGGGAAAGAGCTGGGTTGGGGGGGGGGGGAGTGGCAGACACAGGGCAAAGGGTGGCAAAGAAGACCGGAGCAGCTGTGGTCTAGTGCTGTGTGGAAGACTAGTGATTTTGTTGTTCTGGTGTACTATGACAACAAGTCACAGCTTCCTCACAGCGCGGACTCCCATCCACCTCCACCTGAGACGGACAAGTAACTGTGGGAGGCCAGGAAGGAATCGCTTCCACCCAGGGGGGTGAGCAGGCTAATTCCATGGGGCAAGAGCAAGGGAGGGAGTAAAATAGGGGCATGCACGCCCTGATCACACAGCAATGTGCCATGCATGGCGTTGGCCATGTTCCTCATATGCCCCTCGCAGGCCTGAAAATACAAAATATCTGACTGAACCCCGGGCCTTGGGAATCAATGAGGGGAGGGTGTTTGAAGTTCTCTCTAGACCAGGATTCTATGAAGATTTGTCAATAAAGATTGCAGGAATGATTTATTTTCTCCCACACCTCACCATCAGTTCGACGGACCAACTACAGGACAGGTGTGAACTTGTGGGGGTGAGTTGTGGCATCAGAGTGGCTCACCCCAGTTCTCCGAAACATCCTGATCAAGTCACGGACACTACACCGAAGGCATCGCAGCCTCAGAGCCTTGGTCTTTGCTGCTCCCTCATCTTGGAATGCTCTGCCTCCCGGAGCACCCCACGAGCTCCCTCCCCCTTCTTATCCCAGCCTCGTTTCTCCAAGGGAAACCTTCCTTGTTGCCTCACCATCCACCATAAGAGTATAACAAAGCCGAAACCGGTTTGACTCAGTGGATAGATCATCGGCCTGCGAACCGAGGGGTCCCAGGTTCGATTCCAGTCAAGGGCATGTACCTTGGTTGCGGGCACATCCCCAGTGGGAGGGTGTGCAAGAGGCAGCTGATCAATGATTCTCTCTCATCAATGTTTCTAACTCTCTATCCCTCTCTCCTTCCTCTCTGTAAAAAAAAACCCAACACAATCAATAAAATATATTAAAAAATAAATTAAAATTTTTTTAAATCAATAAAATATATTTAAAAAGGGAAAAAAAAGAGTATAACAAGTCTGTGTTATACACTCTCATAGACCTGGGATGTCTTCTCTGCAGCACTTACTCTGATTATTGTTAACTGTTTACAGGACTGTCTGCCACCCCCATTACACTGTGAGCTCCATGAGGGCAGAGGCTGCACTTGTATTTTTCACTGCTGTGGCCCAGCGCCTAGCCAGGGCCTGGCACACAGCAGGTGCTCAATAAACATTGGTTGAATCAATAAAGGCGTCATAGAATAAATCAACGTATTAATAAATGAACTGATGGTTTCAGCACACACGTGAAGGTCCTGCTTCTCCTTGGTTTCCTCCACAGAGATACGGGGGAGGAGGGTGCTGTGGGTGTTTATTGGGGAGTATAATTAAATTTGTGGACACTCAAGGGCCAGCCAGCCAACTAATAGCCCCAGGAGAGAGCCAAGCTCATTTAATTAGCAATTACCAGGCATTGATTCCTCATTAGCTCTGGCAACCCCGTCTCCCTTCTCAGCCCCAGACAAATGAAATCTTTCTCTCTCCAGGAGTACTGCCTCAGTGAGTTCATTAACAAGCAGAGGAAATATGATTACAAGACACCTACCTGCCAGAGGCACTTCGAGAATGGGGTGGCGAGAGGGGTTCAATGTCTGGATCAAGGCTAATTGTGAGAGTTTTTGTGTTATGTATAGATCTCCCTTTGGGAATGGAAGAGCTTTTGGATTTTTAAAAAAAGGCACCTGCCTTTTAGGGGACCCTAGGAAAGAGGAGTTTCTGCCCCAGGATTTCTACAAATGTCTCCCCTGGGTCTCTCACAGCCTCTACATTAATCATTTCCAGACCTCCCCTCCTTCCGTGTCCCCGTCAATGTGGCAGCCTCTCCACCTCCCGGGGTCCCTGCTCTCCTCATCCATTTCCCCAGCCCGGTATTTGCCAAGGCAAGTCATCTGGGCAAACCCAGCCTCTTCCCCAGCCCTCCGCCGCAATCACTGTGTGGTTGTCTCTTCCCTCCCCCAAACACACACAGCCGTCCATTTGTTCTCCACATACAGTGAGGGGTTGTTCTAGAACACAAATCTGATCAAGTCCCACCTTTGCCTTTAACCCTTCCAAGACTCCCATCGGCTGAAGGGTGAAATTCAAATTTCGAAACACAGCCTGGCTCATCCTGCTGAGAGCCTTGCCTGCCATTTCCCCACCAGCCGCCCTTAACCCTTGGCCCACCCAGGAGCATCTTGGGTTCCTCTGGGAAGCCCCTAGAGAACGCAGACTCCTAGGACCCTACCAATTTCAATAATCGGGGGGCGGGGCAGCATCTGCATTTTAATGAGCTTCCCACTGATTCTGTTTTGTTGTTGTTAATCCTCACCTGAGGATATTGTTTCCATTGCTCTTCAGAGAGAGTGGAAGGGAGGGAGGGAAGGAAGGGAGAGAGAGAGAGAGAGAAAGAGAGAGAGAGAGAGAGAGAGAGATGTGAGAGAGACATATCAACTGGTTGCCTCCCGTATGGGCCTCCAGTGGAGGTGGGGAGTGAATTCCCAACCCAGGCTTGTGCCCTTGACCAGGAATCAAACCCAAAATCCTCTGATGTGTGGGCCAACACTCTAACCACTGACCCACACCAGCCATTGCCACACTGATTCTTATTTAGGGGAATCCTTCCTTAGATTTAAAAAACAAAATGCCCCAGCAGGTGTAGCTCAGTGGTTGAGCATCAACCTATGAATCAGGAGGTCATGGTTCGACTCCTGGTCAGGGCACATGCTCAGGTTACAAGCTCAGTCCCCAGTGTGGAGTGTGCAGGAGGTTGTCGATCAATGGTTCTCTCTTACCATTGGTGTTTCTATCTCTCTGTCCCTCTCCCTTCCTCTCTGAAATCAATCTTCTTATATAATAAAAGCCTAATATACAAATTGTTTGACTGGGAGTTCGACCTCTCACTATGATGTGTGCTGACCACCAGGGGGCAGTGTGGAACATGGTGGGCATCTGTTATGCGGCACTGGCAGCAGGTGGTAGTGGAGGTGCTGCTGACCCTGATGGGCCCCAAGGAGACCTGGACGGTGAGAGCCGGACAGCTGGATGGCAGCAGCAGGATAGTGGAGCAGGTGAGGGGATGGTGCCAGGTCACAGCGGGGTGCCAGGCAGGAACTGCAGGGCTGTGAGCTTGGGGGTGTGAGCTGGGGCTCGATCCCTGCAGGCCACCCTGAGGGAACCCACCTGTGCATGAACTCATGCACCAGGCCTCTAGCAAAAAATAAAAATAAAGGTACATAAAACCCACCAACCTGTCATTTCTCCCAGAGACCTCTGGGAAGGGGCACCTCCTTCAATCTCATCAGTTTCATCTTTCTTCCATCCATGCCCAGATCAGTGTTAGCACCTGGTAAGTATTCAGTGACATAAATGCTGGTGCCCGAGCCCCTTTTCAGACACAAATATGAAGGCCACATGCACCTGTAAAGATGAGCCATCATTTGCAATGGAGCTGAGGGCATCTGGACTGAAGCGGCCACCCATTCAATTTTCTCATCACATCTGGTCACTGTCCAATTATCTTCACTTGGGATTTCATGAAAGTGGAGTCTCAGACAAGATGGGGATTCCAGGAGCAGGGGTGCCAGAGAGTGAGGGGCTGACAATGTATGGGGATACGGTCCAATTACTCTAACAGACTCAAAATAACAGCGGCGTAAGCAAAAGAGAGGCTTATTTTCTTCCCTTTGACTCAGCAATTCTATGCCTAGACTTTCACAGATGAGAAAGGAATATCTACTCCCACAGAACGAAGGAAGGAAAGGAGCGAGGGAAGGACCCATTTCTGAGGCCGATCAGGTCCTCTTGAGCAATCAAGTCCACATCTGGACTAGTTCCCTTATCCGCTCTCATACTCAAGGGCCACTAGACACCTTCTTCAATTGTCCAAGAGCTGGGAGCCAGGCAACCAGGGACAGCCCTATTGCCCTGGAGTTTGGAAAATTATCCACATGAGCCCATTTCAGGAAGCCCGGAAGCCTAGCTAACCCCACCGGCTTGCCCTGTTTGAGCTGCTCCTACAGCTCCCGTTTACTATCACCCTGTCCTGGGCGGAAGGAGTATGTCCTCTTCTTTGGGGCTCCAAGCGACCAAGGCCTTTCTTCCATGCGGGTGTCATTGTGTTGTGTTCCTCCATCAGAACAATATTTAAACCTTGCGAGTACACAGAGCATAACATTTGCATGTAACCTTTTTAAAGTGACAATCTCGTGACATTTCATACTTCACAGAGTCCTGCGACCATCACCATTACCGGATTCATTCCAGAACATTCCATGGCCCCAAAAAGAACACGGTTCCTGTTAAGCAGTCACTCCCCACCCCACCCCCTCTTCCTGCAGCCCCTGGCAACATTAATGTGTTTTCTGTCTCTGTGGGTTTGCATGTTCTGGGCATTTCATATCAGTGAAATCACACTGTGTGGCCTATTGTGTCTGGTTTCCTTCATGAAGCAGCATGTTTTCAAGGTTCATCCATGCTACAGCGTGTGCCCATGTGTGTGTAGCTGGATAATAGTACATCAGATGGATATATTAGTTTTAAAAAAATACACAAACCAGATACTATTTTAAAAATAAATTTTATTGATATTTTACAGAGAGAAAGGGAGAGAGATAGAGAGCTAGAAACGCCGATGAGAGAGAAACATCGACCAGCTGCCTCTTGCACACCCCTACCGGGGATGTGCCCGCAACCAATGTACATGCCATTGACCGGAATCGAACCTGGGACCCTTCAGTCCGCAGACCGACGCTCTACCACTGAGCCAAGCCGGTTTCGGCCAGATACTATTTTAACAGCTATACATATATTATCTCCCATGAGGTAGGTACCATTATCATTCCCCATTTTATAGGAGAGGAAACCGAGGCTCAGAGAGCTGAGGCAAGCTGCCCGAGGTTGCACAGCCCCTGGGTGGCTGTTGGCAGTTTGCATACAGTGTCTGCATTTTCAGCCACTGTCTTACACCCTTCTCATAGTTTGATACACATAGACAATGTGGCAACTGCGACGTGTCCCTCAGCCATTTCCTCAGGGGAGGTAGGCCAAGATGTGGACAGGAAAAGGAGACATGTGGTCACCTAGGGAGTCATCCCCAGCCAGGGCTGGAGCGGGGTGGGGAGGGCCGAACTCAGCTGCTGCATTGTCCAGGGAGGGTGGGGGTCTGCCAGACAGGGTGCTGATTATATCCTGCACCTTAATGGGTCCTTCAAAAGAGAGTGGCTTGGGTTTCCATGACAACAGGCAGGCAGCATCACAAGGAGATAGCTGAGTTTCCTCCCCCAACCCATATCTGCCTCAGGAATCTGTGCTCTCCATGCCTGCCTTTCTGGACCCAGAGAGAGCAGCTGGGTGGGTGGTCAGAGCTCACACCTGCTGGTGCACTCAGAGACCCTCTCCCGAGCCCTGCCTCAGCCAAGCGGCAGGGGGGTGGACAGAAACAGAACACACCGGGCACGTGTGCAAAGTGAGGCAGAAGGGATTAGGCAGAGCGGGGAGTTGCCCCAAGTGTTCCCGGTAACATCACGAATCAGCAAGGGGTTGAAGAAAGCTCTGAGATGGAAATTGCTAACAGGACAGGACAGGACAGGACAGGACAAGACTTTTTCACTAACAGTGATCCGTCACGTTACAGAATGTGCTCCTCAGGGCAGAGATGGGAGATTTGACAAGAGAGCAGGGGAGGCAATAATTGGAGGAAAAAATCATCCTCGTTTGATCCCCCCTGGCCCAGTCTCAGTGACAAACCAGTCTGGGTCAGGAGAAGGAAAGCGGGAGAGGGTTGTGAACATCACTGGTCCATGGGGGCAGGTGGAAAGGACACTGTTGGAACAATGGAAAGTCTCGGAACCTGGATGGTGGATTAGAGGATCGGGCTTATCAGTGTGACATTTCCAATTCTGATCATTACACTGTGGGTCTGTGAGAGAATGTCCTTGTTCTTTGGAAATGCTCACTGAAGTACTTAAGAGTAAAGGTTGTAAAGACTCCAAATTACTTCCCCAAATTATTCAGAAAACATGATATATACATTATATTTGTGTGTGTGTGTGTGTGTGTGTGTGTGTGTGTGTGTATATATATATACACACACACACACACACATATGCATTACCTTTTTTGTATCTTATACATATATGTAATATTTATAATACATTATATTTTGTTATAAATTATATTATAGATATGTCATTATCCTATATAATAAAAGAGTAATATGCAAATTAACCATCAATTCATGACAAAATGGCGGCACCCATAGACATAAGATGGCGGTGCCCAGTTTCTCAAGATCAGGGAGGGCTGCCACTGAGAGCAGGCAGTATGAGGCCCCGGCTGTTGGCCTGGGAGGCTCCTTTGCACCCCCTGCTCCCAACCACTGAAGGGGGGTGTAGGCCTGAGAGGCAGCTGTGCCCCCAAGAGCTATCCCTTCCCTGGGGCAGCCTGGGGTGTCAGCCTCCAAAGGGCCTGCGCCCCCATAGAGTGATCCCCCCCACACCTATAGCCTTGGAATTTCCCTTGCCCCCAGCAGAGTGATTAGAGACAGAAAAGAAATAAAAGGAGAAAAGAAAAAACAAAAGATGAAACACCAACAAAAAGAAAGAGAAGGAAAAAAAGAAGAAACAACCACATGATATCACCTTTCCAAGGTCTCATGAAATTCCTGTTAAAGGAGTTTGTTTTATGATGCTTTTAGTTTGGGTTTACATTTTTACTGGTTTGTCAAGAACACGGCAGGTACACTGTCCAATATGTTAGAGAAAAAAAAACCCTATCTGATAAAGAGGGAATATGCAGGGGAGGGCATTTGGAGGTGGCTGGGCTGTCAGGGGAGGAAAGTTGAGGACTATTGGGCCGGCAGGGGAACAGTTATGCGTCAATCAGGCTGGTAGGGGAGTGGTTAGGGGGTGATCAGGCTGGCAGGGAGAAGTGGTTAGTGGCAATCATGCAGGCAGGCGAACAGTTGGGAGCCAGCAGTCCCAGACTGTGAAAGGGATGTTCCACTGCCTGTTTAGACCCGCCAATAGGGATCAGGCCTAAACAGGCAGTTGGACATCCCCCAAGGGGTTCCAGATTGGAGAGGGGTGCAGTTTGGGCTGATGGACACACACACACACACACACACACACACACACACACACACACACACCAGTGCATGAATTTCATGCACTGGGCTTCTGTCCTTTCCACCAGGAGTTTGACTGGGAGTTCGGCCAGGGGGCAGGGCCGGCCGGCCAACTGCCTGTGGCTCCTCCCTCCCACTGGCCCAGCCCAATAAAACCCCATTGGGGCGGGCTGACCGGACCCCACCCATGCATGAATTTGTGCACTGGGCCTCTAGTCTCCTATATATCTATATATGACTAATATGCAAAGTGTCCCCTTGGATATTTGACCAGGAGACTGGGAGTTCGATCACATGGTATGACATGCCCTGACCACCAGGGGGCAGCATGGAACATGGCAGGTGACCAGCAGCAGAGGTGGGGAGTTGAGGAAATGAGGGAAGGAGGAGACAGGGAGGTGGGGAGGCAGAGAGGCGGAGAACCTGGGAACTTGATTAGCCCTGATCGCTGGCCAGGCCTAGGGACCGTACCCATGTATGAATGTTGTGCACCGGGCTTTTAGTATAATATAAACATGTATCATATATACTTATATATCACATTTATACACATATATAATCCTATATAATAAAGAGTTAATATGTAAATGTTCATCACACCCTCATGCCATCACACCTTAACTGCTCAGACACTCAATACTTGGAAGAGAGGAATGGAGACCAGCCAGGCACAAATGAGTTTGGGAGAGAGGAATGGGAACCAGTCAGGCTGCGGCCCAAGAGAGGGACAAGCCTGCCCATGGCCCCCTGCAGCTGTGGCCGGCCTGGGCAAAGCCAGCCCGGGTCCTGGGTGCCTGTAACTGGCCAGAGGAGGAAATCCTGGGTCCTGGGTGTGGGGCAAGGCAGAGGCAGTTAGAGGCGATCAGGCTAGCAGTGTAGCAGTTAGGGGCTATCAGGCAGGCAGGCAGAGGGGTTAGAAGCCGTCAGATAGGCAGGCAGGTAGGTGAGTGGTGATGAGCCAGCAATCCTGGATTGTTAGAGGCAGCCGGACATCCCCCAAGGGGTCCCAGATTGGAGAGGGTGCAACTGGGCTGAGGGACCTCCTGACCCCTGTGCACAAATTTCATTCATTGGGTCTCTATATTTATTAGTATATAATAAATATATAGATTGGGGGTGACTGCTCATGGGGAAGGAGTTTTTTTGGGGGGTAATAAAAATGTGGCGGTGGGCAAAAGTAGGTTTACAGTTGTTCAAATGGAAAATAATACAATAAATAATAATACAAAAATAAACTGTTTTTCATACTCACAACTATAAAACTACTTTTGCCCACCCCTGTGTTTTGGAACTAGACAGAGGTGATGGTTGTACAACATTGTGAATGTCCTGAATGCAATGAGTTGCACATGTTAACAGGGATAATCTTATTTCAATTTTTTAAATTACATACTCAAAGAAAAGCTTCTCTCGTGTTTGTTGTCACAGGGAACCACACACTCCTGCTGCTCAACAAAATTTGTATTAGAAATGAGCAAAGGTCACCTGTAAGGCCCTCAATGAGAAAGAAAAAATGCATATCATTGAATGTCACCAATAACAGTTATCTCTGCTTGAGAAGTGGTGACTAAAATGTCCTTCACGGCCAAAATCGGTTTGGCTCAGTGGATAGAAGGTAAGCCTACGGACTGAAGGGTCCCGGGTTTGATTCTGGTCAAGGGCATGTACCTTGGTTGCGGGCACATCTCCAGTGGGGGGTGTGTAGGAGGCAGCTGATTAATGTTTCTCTCTAATCAATATTTCTAACTTCCTATCCCTCTCCCTTCCTCTCTGTAAAAAATCAATAAAATATATTTTAAAAAATAATAGAATAAAATGTCCCCCACGGCCAAGCCGGTGTGGCTCAGTGGTTGAGTGTCGACCTATGAACCAGGGGTCATGGTTCAATTCCAAGTCAAATGCCTGGGTTACGGGCTCGATCCCCAGTGTGGGTGTGCAGGAGGCAGCCAATCAATGATTCTCTCTAATCATGTTCCTATCTCTCCTTTCCTCTCTGATATCAATAAAAAAAAAATTAAAGTGAATAAAACGCCCTCATATAATTTTCCCATGGTAGACTCCTCCCTCTTTCCCCAAACTTCATGTGTGAGTGGGTATCTTCACAAGTCAGACTTCTGCCATTAAAAAAAAAAAGTACAGCGGAAACTGGTTTGGCTCAGCGGTAGAGCGTTGGTCTGTGGACTGAAAGGTCCCAGGTTCGATTCCGGTCAAGGGCATGTACCTTGGTTTCGGGCACGTCCCCGGTGGGGGGTGTGCAAGAGGCAGCTGGTCGGTGTTTCTCTCTCATCAACGTTTCTGGCTCTCTATCTCTCTCCCTTCCTCTCTGTAAAATATCAATAAAATATATATATTTTAAAAAGTACACTTCACCAGAGACGGCTAAGAAAGTAGTATGGACAATGTCTGTTTTTTTATTCAGCAATGTCTTATCTTGTAGAAAAAATCAAGAGGACTTGATGAAATGTCCTTTTGATAGATGTGCTTAGCTCTGAATGTTTTATCCAGTATATGATAAAAAGAACCAATTGCACTTTTAAAGAGAAGGGACTGTCCCCTCGTTGCTGTCAAAGAATTTCCCTAAAAGGCTGTCCTGTAGGCATGGAGTGAGAGATTCAGTGAGGTACTGACTGCATCGTGCCTATGCTAGGCTCTGTCCCCTGGGTCTTTGCTCTGTGTGTGGTCTTTTTTTATTTGTTGTTGTGTGGGGGTGTTTTTGCCAATCTTCATGGAAGGAAATTTTTTTCCATTAAATTTTTAGAGAGAGTTGAAGGGAGGAAAGGGGGAGGAGAGAGAGAGAGAAACATTGATGTGAGAGAGACACATCAATTGGCTGGTTCTCACATGCACGCTGAGTGGTCCAGGGATCAAGCCTGCAATCCAGGTACATGCCCTTGACCAGGAATTGACCCCACAACTCTTTGGTGCATAGGCTGATGCTCTAACTACTGAGAAACACCAGCTAGGGCCTATGTATGGTTTTACAACATATCTCCAAACTTATTGACATCTCTCCCACATCTAACTCCCTTCCCGTGAGAGAGTGGTGTCTGATTCTCTCCCCTTGAAGTGGGTCAGACTTAGCGAGCTTCTCCCAGAAAATGGCATGGGGTGGAAGTGGCCCTGGATGACTGTCAAGGCTGGGTGACACCCCCTAAAGCCTCTGTCTGCAATTGTGGTCACGTTGGGAGTTAGGGCTTCAACCTACGAATTTTGGGAGGACGCAATTCAGTCCACAGCAGTCACCAAGCCTGAGGTAATGTATTAAGCCAAACAGATAACTAGAATGATTGGAAACACTGCTTCTTTCAACAACTTCACCTGAAAAATTCCCTCTCAGTGAAACACCTCCCAACTGCTTCCTTCCCTCCCAAGCCAGGTCTAACCTATTCCTCCTCTGGGTTCCCACATCCCTGACTGCACACCCTGACGTAGCCTGCCTTCCTCAATCAGATTCTGGGTTCTTGAGAACACTTGTCTGCCTGCTCACTGCGACACCCCCAGCTTGTGGCAAGGAACTCAAGACATAGTCGGTGCTTAGAATATCAATAAACGTGGCTGAACTAATTATATAAAGGCATATATCAATACCTCAGGCTGAGGGAAGCAGCATGGGTCTATCCAGTCCCTTCAAGAACACAATGAGACTGTTTCTTAGAACCTAAACCAAGGCATATTTCCCCATTGAACAGGCAGTCCTCCAGAGAGGAAACAGACACAGTAAGCAACCTCTTAGGGAACTGTGTGATTTGTTTAGTAAGTATTGACAGTAAAATTAAAGCCACAGGCTACATGGAACCCCGTTCCAGTTACTATTGCTGTATCACAAACTACTCCAGAACATACGATCTTAAAACAGCCATTTTCTTACATGTCCTGGAGTCGGTAGGTCAGGAATTTGGGCAGGGCTCGGCTTGGTGGCAAGGCGAACAAGAGGGTCTACACAGGTCTAGCCAGCATGACGGTCTTGACTTCTTTCACGGGGGCTGGCTTCCCCCAGAGAATAGTTGATAATCAGTACCAAAATTAAAAGACTTTCCTATAATTTAATTGAAAAAAAAAATCCTTCAAGACCTTAAAACAAACAAACAAACAAAATCCCACGAGAGAGCCCGCTCAGTGGGCCAGCTTCACCTCAGCCTCCACAGAGTTCCCTCTCAGTTTCCCTCAAAGATTGCGTTCCCTCAGCGGGACCCGTGACACCGGCACTGAAGCAGCGAGAGGCCCCACCCGAGCTGTCTGGACTGAGCGGCCTCACACCTAAGCTGTCTCACAGCCCAGCCGTTCCACACACAAGCTGTATCACAACTGTTAACACTAAAGCCTCCCCTCATTACTGCACCCCGAGAATTTCTGGGAGTTACCGCCTTGGTGGCCACCACCTTCAGTTGACAGTATTAAAGGGTGAGTGAATGAAAGAATAAATGCATGAGAAGTGAGGGCACGAGATTGACCCTTAGGGCCACCTGTACTTACTGCACCCCTACTATCCTCGCCCTGCTGGCTTTCCTGCCTTTCCGAGCGCCCCCTGTCTGTCAGCAGCCCAAATCAGGACTGCTCGGCCGGCTTGGCCGGCTTTCCCTCTCGGTAATAGGCGCCAAGTTGCTCCCGATGACTTCTGGGAAATGTAGTCTTTGGCGCTTGCTTACGTTTCCTGTTAGCTTCGGCACTGAGACAGTCACAAAACTTCCTTGGGTCCCATAAGCTATCGCGATGGCATTGCATCTCGGGAATTGTAGTCCTCCGTTGCCAGTTTCCGCTACAGTCGGCGGCAATTGGAACGACAATTCCCACCTAGCACCGTGCTAAGAGTTCGCTTGGGGCTAGCCCGCGAACTTCTGGGAGATAGAGTTCTCAAACCTCACGGTTCCTTCCCTATCCTACAGAGCCGGCCGGCTCCGAGGACTACATTTCTCTGTGAGCTCCCATTAGACCACGGCTCCCGGCAGCGGCCACCATTTTGTTCCGCCCAAGGAGCCCCTAAGATGGCGGCGGGGGAGACGGTGAAGGTTGCAGCCGGACCCTCGGGGCTCTAGCCCGCCGTCTCCCCGTCTCCCGGCGGCCAGCCCATGGCCTGGCGGAGGTCCGGACCATGGACCTCCGCACCGTCGTGTACAACGCCGCCCGCGACGGCAAGCTTCAGCTGCTTCAAAAGCTGCTCAGCGGCCGGAGCCGGGAGGAACTGGACGAGCTGACGGGCGAGGTGGCCGGCGAGGGGACGCCGCTGCTCATCGCCTCCCGCTACGGCCACCTGGACGTGGTGGAGTACCTGGTGGACCGGTGCGGCGCGAGCGTGGAGGCGAGCGGCTCGGTGCACTTCGATGGCGAGACCATCGAGGGCGCGCCGCCGCTGTGGGCCGCCTCGGCCGCCGGCCACCTGGACGTGGTGCAGAGCCTGCTGCGCCGCGGCGCCTCGGTGAACCGCACCACGCGCACCAACTCCACTCCCCTGCGCGCCGCCTGCTTCGATGGGCACCTGGAAGTGGTGCGCTACCTGGTGGGCGAGCACCAGGCCGACCTGGAGGTGGCGAACCGGCACGGGCACACGTGCCTCATGATCTCCTGTTACAAGGGCCACCGTGAGATCGCCCGCTACCTGCTGGAGCAGGGCGCCCAGGTGAACCGGCGCAGCGCCAAGGGTAACACCGCCCTGCACGACTGCGCCGAATCCGGCAGCCTGGAGATCCTGCAGCTGCTGCTCGGGTGCAACGCTCGCATGGAACGCGATGGCTACGGCATGACCCCGTTGCTGGCCGCCAGTGTGACCGGCCACACCAACATCGTGGAATACCTTATCCAGGAGCAGCCTGCCGGGATGGAGGTGCAGCCAGGGCTGGCCCAAGAAGGTCCCTCCAGTCTGGGATGCGTGAAGTCCCAGGGGGCCAGCTGCTGCACTTCCTCCCCGGAGGAGCCACCGAGTGAAACTTATGAGAGCTGCTGCCCCACCAGCCGGGAAGCTGCTGTGGAAGCCTTGGAATTGCTGGGAGCCACGTATGTGGATAAGAAGCGTGATCTGCTTGGGGCCCTGAAACATTGGAGACGGGCTATGGAGCTGCGGCACCAGGGGGGCGAGTATCTGCCCAAACCTGAGCCCCCGCAGCTGGTCCTGGCCTATGATTATTCCAGGGAGGTGAACACTGCCGAGGAATTGGAAGCACTTATAACCGACCCGGACGAGATGCGCATGCAGGCCCTGTTGATCCGAGAGCGCATCCTGGGGCCCTCTCACCCAGACACTTCTTATTATATCCGATATAGGGGCGCCGTGTATGCCGACTCGGGCAACTTTGAGCGCTGTATCCGCCTGTGGAAATATGCCCTGGACATGCAGCAGAACAACCTGGAGCCTCTGAGCCCCATGACCGCCAGCAGCTTCCTCTCCTTTGCCGAACTCTTCTCTTACGTACTCCAGGACCGGGCAGCCAAGGGCAGCCTGGGCACACAAATTGGCTTTGCTGATCTCATGGGGGTGCTCTGCAAGGGGGTCCGGGAAGTGGAACGGGCCCTGCAACTGCCCAAGGAGCCTGGGGACTCTGTCCAGTTCACCAAGGCCCTGGCCATCATCCTCCACCTGCTCTATCTGTTGGAGAAAGTGGAATGCACGCCCGACCAGGAGCATCTGAAGCATCAGACCGTCTACCGGCTGCTGAAGTGTGCCCCCCGGGGCAAGAATGGCTTCACGCCTCTGCACATGGCCGTGGACAAGGACACCACAAACGTGGGCCGATACCCAGTGGGCAGGTTCCCCTCCCTCCAGGTGGTCAAGGTACTGCTTGACTGTGGGGCCGACCCAGACAGTCGGGACTTCGACAACAACACCCCGTTGCACATAGCTGCCCAGAACAATTGCCCGGGGATTATGAATGCCCTGATTGAAGCGGGGGCCCACATGGATGCCACCAATGCCTTCAAGAAAACGGCCTACGAGCTGCTGGATGAGAAGCTGCTGGCTAAGAGCACCATCCAGCCCTTCAACCATGTAACCCTGCAGTGCCTTGCAGCCCGCACCCTGGACAAGAATAAAATCCCCTACAAAGGCTTCATCCCTGAGGAGCTGGAGGCTTTCATTGAACTGCACTGACAGGCTTCTGAGAGGGGAGACACCTGGAGAGGTGCCCACACCAGTCCTTGCCATCTCTTGGTGAGCACTTCAAGTGGCATGAAACAGGAAGAAGGGCTCTCCCAACCCCACGGCCTTTCACCTAGCGGAAAGTGGGGAGAGGAGTTAGCTGTCGGTGCTAGAAGCCTTCAGGATCATGCATGTGCTCGGAGAACTAGCTTTCTCCCGGAGGTCATGCACCCCGTCCTTAATTGCGAGAAGATGCACTCCTTTCTGCACATCCCATCTGCCTGGGTCTAGGAAGATTTTGCTTCCTGAGAGGCAGGGGGATCAAAGCCATTGTTTTCCTATACTAGAAACAAGAAGAAACTGGAAATTGGGTCTGTCCTTCTTTGCCCCGTATGTGGCTGGATCAACCCAGCCACAGAATGCAGTGTTAGGAACCGGGGCTCCCAGAGTGGAAAGTTGGAGACTCAAGAAGCAAGACCATCTCTCACTTCTTACAGCACAGTTGCCCCCCACTCCCTGCTGCTTGTGTAGCTTGGGCTGGTTTGGTGTTCTGTTTATTTAGTAGGTGGGCAGGCTACAGGCATCACAGGAGTTCTGAGTTTTTGCTGCCATTTTTTTTTTCCCCTTAAGAATTTGACATTTTAAGACTTGATAGGTTAATTTTGTGCACCAAGGGTTTTGTCATGCCTGAGGTTGCCAAGGCCCTCAGGAGAAGCTATATTGTGTGAAGAATTTGGTGAAGGAGGTAGCAGACCACAGTATCTTTTCCTAAAATGCAGGTGGCTGTTCCTTTCTTAAAAGTTTCACTCATTTGCCTTTTACTTGAGCCTCTCGAATTTCCGTCCTCATTAGAGAAGTATTTTTCCTAAATAGGTTCAGGCCGAACGCCCAAGGAGCTGGGCTTGATGTGTTTCCCGCTGAGTGAGAACTAGCAAGGTTGTCAGGGGGGGGCTTGGTTTTTCACAGATTTACAAGTGCACAGTATTGTGGGTATAGACACCTTAAGTGGCTCCAGCTCCTCTTAACCACTGCTCAGGTCTTCCCAAGGAAATCCTAAGTGCAGCATTTAACTCCATAAATCAGCTGGATGAGACAGTGAATGCTGAGAGCAGAGACGATACAAAATCTTGGCTTTCCATCACTCAGGGTATAGAGTGCGTGTGTTCGAGAACCTGCCGCAGGGAGGTTTTTCTTGGGTAGTGTAGTACTGCTTATGCCCTGACAGGCAAAGGGGACTCTTCCTGGCCTCTTTGAACAAGAGTGAGTAGCAGAAGGGGACAGAAGCTCAGGTCACATTCAGGACAGCAGCATCCTTGCCCCACACCTCTGCAGCCTTGTCAGATGGCAGCTACACGGGGGCCTCGGACACCACAGCAGGTCCATGGACACTCTGCCCTGAGGAAACGAGGCCTCGTGTGGATTTGCAGTGTTACTAGGATGTTATTTATTCACAAGACCAGGTTTACCCTCCGTGGAGGTGGGAAACAGCACAGAATAAAGAAATGAGGCCATTAAATTGTGACTCCTGATGCTGGTGTTTGTCATTAAGAAGAGCATTAGAAGAAAACCACCCAACAGTTCCTTGCTGGGGTGGGTGGGGGAGAAGGGAGGCAAAGGGTGACTCAGAGGAAAAGGCCATGGTGCCAGTCCACTTAAAGGAGATGCCCTCAGGCTGCCATCTCTAACGAGACACACACATTTTATTGTTGATAGTATTACAGACATTTCCCATTTTACCTCGCCCCCCCCCCTTTTCCCCTCTCCTCCCAGCCCCTGCTCAGCCCCCCGGGTCTTCAGCACCCAATTGCCTGTGTCTCCATGGGCTATGCATATAAGTATATAACTTTGGTTTATCTCTTGTCGTCCGCCCATCCCCTCATCAAAGTATGTCAGTCTGTTCCATGCCTCCATGCAGGAGTTTTACTTCATGTGCTAGGGCTCTGTGTAAGATTTCATTCGGAAATGGAGTATTACTGCATAAAAAGCAAAGGTGTGCGCCACCTGCCTTAGTCCAAACCCCTCACTTTGCATGGAAAAGAGGGGGGGCTTGACTCTTCTGGAAGGCTGTCACCTCGATGAGACCCGCGGATGGAACCGGTGGAGCGCTGTGGCCCACGAGGTCTGTCTGTGCATGAACTCGGTGGGTTTCCTGGAGCTGCTTCCCCCTTAGGAAAATCCAGGCCTCCCTCTTTTTTTCTTCCTGCCATCTCAGTTGTGAAATTCTGTTTTTCCCCACATTAGCACAGTCAGACTCCTCCCAAAGCACTGTCCGACCGGGTTTTCCCGAGCACCGACTGTGTGCCAGTTCCCTTAGGGGGAAGGCTTGAGCTGTTATTCCTGAGGTTGATGATTTCCATGTGCTCGCCTCCCGTGGCCGTAGGAGAGACCGTGCCGTGCCCTGGTGACATTTTGCCTCCAGTAGTTCATTGGGCTGGAGGGTTCTCCCTCTCCTGATTTCATGGGGTGCCCAGCAACCCTCAGTAGCTAATACCCACTCGGGTACCACATGAATCTAACCTTGCCTTAAAGGAGTGGACTTCAAATCAGCAGGTGCTCTCCGAGCCGCGTCCTGGGAGACACAGCCACAGAGGCACTTACTGAGCCCTGCCTGTGCGCTGGCCCTGATCCGCGTGCCTGAGTGTGCTGCCTCACCAGCTGCTCACCACAGCCCGGCCAGGTGGGTGTTCTTTCTGTGTTGAGGTGACAAAGGGTGTTAGGAGGCTCACCAGAAGGAAAACGGATCTGTGCCCAGCGCTTCCCCTACAGGCTTCCCTCCCCGGGCCAGGTGAGGGTGTGTCCGCAGCTCATCACGGGGATGCCTGCTCCTGTGTCCTGATGCGGCCGCCAGCCACGTGAAGGCACCTTCTGCCAAAGACCCAGCTTTCACGTTCACGTGGATCAGAACAATCGGTTGCCCAGAAATGGGGGGTGGAGGAGGAGCCCGCCGCCCCAAAACGTCTGTACCCCAAGTGACGTTGGGATTCTGTAATATGGAACAGGTTCGATGGAGGAAGGCAAAAACCAAGAAAGCACATGATAAAATTATTACCCGTAATTTATCAGTGAGGAAACAAGTTGAGAGAGGCCACACAGCCGGGATGATGGCCTGCTTCACTGGTAGCTAAGCAGAGGCTCAGTGACGGGTAGGGATTTGCTCAGGTTCACTGGGCCAGGAAGCATGCAGCCACCTCACCAGCGGGAGCCACTCCCCCACTCACTGTCACTTCCCACCGTACTTCCTGCCCCCGCAGAACTGAAATCCTGCTCGTTTGCTCATTTACTTGTTTAATGCCTTCCCCAGACCTTCCAGATCCCTGTGGGGGTCTGTCTTAGTCACTGCCATGCCCTTAGCACCCATGTGCTGAGTAAGGAAATGGCTGAATGTCAACTCCCGAAACTCCCGGGGACACAGGGGGCAGGCCCTGACGGCTTGCCCCCCACCCCCACCCCCGCGGGATTCCAGCCCTGTCATCTGAGCGGTGTTTACCAGCGGGGCGGGGCGAGGAGGGGATCAGATCGTCCTGGCCCGAAGTTAAAGATAGCACAGCTCCGAATCACATCACAGGCCGGAAAGGTGAGATGACCAACCGCTGGCACAGCAGGGCACTACATGTGCCCGGAGAGGAGGGCGGGGTGTGGATTCCTGTGGGAGGCTCTGTGAGGGCTGGACAGAGGGTGGTTCCAGCCCGTGGTTGTCACAACGTGTGTTAGGCAATGCCCAGCCCAAACTCAAGCCCTCTTGCCGGGCTGGGGGAGAAGCTTCCCCCCCGGCCCAGCCCCTGTGGTTCTTGTAGGTCACAGAAGAAACTTTGAACAAGACATCTGAGATCCCCCAGGTCAGCCCTCTCCCCCTGCCTCGTGCCCTAACGCCCTCTCCTACAGCCCAGTGAGCAGTGATCCTGATAAAATGCCACCTCCTCTGTGAAGCCCTCCCCAGTTATCAGAGGCACAGCCCCCGCGGTCTTCCGCCACATCCCCCTCGTGTACTAGTGTTTCCTCCTCAAGCCTTGTACCCTTGTGACCTTAACCCCTAGAACCAGCCTCTTCTTTACAAGCGTCCTTTGTCCATCATGTCCCTCCCCTGGAGCGTCCACTACACAGGCTCTTCCGGCGGTGTTCCCAGGCGTGAGAGAAGGCCCGACACAGGACTCTTTAAGTATCTGCTGAATGAATAAATGAGCTCGCACGGTTCCTCCTAAGGAGAGCAAGGAGGCCTGTGCGGCCATATCAGAGTGAGTGAGGGGGAACAGGAGGAGCTGGGGGGCTCAGGAGAAGCTGGGGGGTGCAGGAGGAGCTGGGGGGCGCAGGAGGAACTGGGGGGGGATGCAGGAGGAACTGGGGGGGGGATGCAGGAGGAGCTGGGGGGTGCAGGGTCTTTAGGCCCCAGGGAGCTGTTTGGGTGTTATTCATAGAGAGACGGGCAGTATGGCAGTTTCAAGCCAAGGAGAGGAGTGACCTGCTTTCAATTTTGAGGTCCCCGTAGGTGAGGCTGGAGGAGCATTTGGGGTGGATCTAGAGACCAGGGGCGGGGTGAGGGTGGTGGTGGGGGTTGAGCTATGCAGGTGTCCCTGTGAGCACTGGGGAGAAGAGGGCTGGGCCAAGCCATGCCTGGGTGGACAGATGTCAGATCTACTTTGAAGCTGGCCAGCCAGAGCTGGTGAAGGTCTAGGATGGAGAACAGGGATGGAGGGAGTCTAAAGGGACTAGGCGCTGAGCCAGAGCCAGTGGGTGGGAGGTGGAGCTGTTGAACGGGCTGGAGAGAAACGGAGCAGATGTCTGGCCCGCGGTGGCTCCAGGGCTCCTGGGAGCCCGCGTAGCTGCCTTCTCTACACAGGACAGTGCCTGGTGCACAGGGCACTCAGCCTCTGGTGACTAATAAGAGGCTCTCAGGCCAGGGAAGGCAGGCCGGTGAGCTGCTGAAGTGGCTTAGCGTTGACTTCTAAAGGACCTCAACCTCCGATGTCATTTGGGACAGGAAGGTAACACAGGTGGGTGGCCCAGCTTCAGTCAAAGAAGAAAACAGAAAACTACAAAATCTTTTGAACTGAGATAAAACACAACACATGAAAGGTGTGGACCGCAGCAGCTGGAGCAATGCTAGAGAGAAAGGGGCTCTGAAAGCTTCGAAGAGAGTGAAAATGGAGGATCCACGATCCATGGCGGGAGTCTGCAAGCTTTGGTCCCTGGGCCAAACCCAGCCCCCTTTTTGTAAATAAAGTTTTGTTAAAACAAAAAGCTGCTTAATTCCCCCCCCCCAGCTGTTTATTGATTTGAGAAATAGAGAAGGGAGAAAGGAAAAAAAAAACACAACACATCAATTTGTTGTTCCGCTTCTTTATGCATTCATTGGTTGCTTTTTCTATGTGCCCTGACTGGGGATCAAACCCACAACCTTGGGTCCCTAACCAAATGAGTACCCTGCCAGATCTTTTTTTTTCTTTTTTCTTTTTAAGTTTAAATGGAATGAGAATGGGCATGTTCATTGGGAAGTGTGGGGTAGTGGTTAATGCACAGGCCACATGACCTTGGTATCATCCTTTCCCTTCCTTGTGCCTCACTCTCCTCATCTGTAAAATGGGGGTAACGGTAAGCAGCTGCCTCCTGGCGTTGTATGAGGGATTAAGTAAGTTTACACATGAAAAAGTCCTGGCACACAATAAATACTCAGTAGCGCTCTCATAGTTATAGGGCACCTACATGCACACCCATTTGTACATTAATACATTGACAAAGTGTTAAGTTTTTTAAATAGTTATGTGTTTGTTTGCATGTGTCTTAAGGAACAAAGCATAGCTAGCTCCCCCCAACATGTGAGTTCACAGATGTTAATACTGCAAATGACCCGAGTTTAAAAATAAAGATGAGCTTAGCTGGAGTAGCTTAGTGCGTGGGCGTCCACCTATGGACCGGGAGGTCACGGTTCCATTCCAGGTCAGTGCACATGCCTGGGTTGTGAGCTCGATCCCCAATGGGGAGCATGCAGAAGGCAGCCAACCAATGTTTCTCTCTCTCCCTCTTTCTCAAAAAACAATGAAAACATATTTAAAAAGAAAAATAAAGACGAGTTCATATTTTATACATTTTTTAAAAATATATTTTGTTGATTTTTTACAGAGAGGAAAGGAGAGGGCTAGAGTTAGAAACATCGATGAGAATCATCAATCAGCTGCCTCTTGCACACACCCCACTGGGGATGTGCCCGCAACCCAGGTACATGCCCTTGACAGGAATTGAACACGGGACCTTTCAGTCCACAGTCTGACGCTCTATCCACTGAGCCAAACCGGTTCTGGCCATTTTTAAAAATTTATTTTTTACTAAGATAAAATTTACCATTGTAAAGTGGCTTTTAGTTCAGTGGTTTTTAGTATAGTTGCAAGGTTGTGTAACATCACCACTATCTAATTCTAGGGGCGGGGGAGGGAAGATTCATTTAAAGAAAATTATGAAACAACTCAAAGAGTAAAAACAAGTTAATAAGAGGACAGAAGACAGGTAAGCAAAGTTTGGGGATCAGCGGGAGGATGCCACCGAGCATCAACACCCCACATGACAAAAGGGGACTCTGCCAGGGAGGAGTCGGCACAGAGACAGTGCTTACAGGGCGGGGGTGGGCACCGAGCCCAGTGAGGGGGTCTACGGGGCCCCAAGGAAGCCTTGGAGAGGAGAGGCCGTTGGGCCAGGGCAGCTGAGAGGTCTCAGGCCGCTCCTTTTCTTGGGAAGAATATTTTTTTACTAGTAACTTCCCTTGGAAGCTGGAAGCCCTGGACGCCTCCCAGGGCTATAATAAGGCCGTGTCCATTGACCAAGTTAAAAATAAAAGATCCCGCCCAGGGGCACTCTGGGCTGGGCGGAGGTGCTGTGCAGGCTGGGCAGGAAGGGGCAGGCCTGCTCTGTGACTTAGGGCACGCGTCTGCCCTCTCTGGTCTCTGGTCCCCAGCAGCCTTAGACACAGTTAGCGGGGAGGTTGATGTGGCGGGGCTGCTGCCTTAAGGAGGCTGCAAGCCAGGAGAGGGGGCGCTCTCTGGGGGTCCCTGTCCCCCAGGGTTCTCTGGGGAGGATACTCCCACCCCGGCGCTGAGCGGGAGAGGCTGGACACCCAGGCCGTCAGCGCCACCTGGTGGCAGTGAGTACACATCGCCACAACTGAGTCCACGCAAAGGAAGCATCCTGTTCTCTGGGCCAGGGAGACAGACACACGTCCTGTAGGTACCCAGGTCTCCTGTACCCGCGTCAGCCACACTGGCTCCTCTCCGTCCCCCTCCAAGTACCCTCCCTGACACCCCCAGAAACCTCTGGTGCCCCATCACACCCAGGACTACCCAAGTGGTAACCACCCAGTCTTAATGTCTGACTCCCTCACAGAGCTGTGAGCCCCACGAGGGCAGGAACAGAGTCTGCGTTAGCCGACACTGTATCCCCTGAATCCGAAACCAACCTGGCGCACAGTAGGTGCTCAGTACACACCGTTTAATAAGTAAATGGACCAACTGCTTGCCAGCAGGCAGGAAGGAAGTATGGAAGCAAGAGGATGTTTTAAAGATAAAAACAGACTTCAACACAATTCACATCCATTTATGGAGCACCTGTGTGTGCCAGGCACTAGGACCCAGCCGTGCAGTCAACAGACAAAACTCACATCTTCATGGAGAAGGCAGGTGAGAATGTGGGCAATGACTGACTTTGTCCAAAGGTGCTCAGTGTTATGGAAACAGAGCCGAGTCAGGGGGATCTGGAGTGTGGGACTGTCAACGAATTTTAAATGGAGTGCTCAGAGAAGCGCCCTCTGAGAGGGTGGCATCTGAGCAAAGATCTGGAGGAGCTGAGGAAGGACATTCCAAGCAGAGGGAACAGCCTGTGCAAAGGCCCTGGGGGCAGGACCAGGCCTTGCAGGTTGGAGGATCCGTGAGGAAGCCTCTGTGGGTGGAGTGGAGTGAGCAAGGAGTAGAGAGGGAGAAAGTAAGGGCAGGGAGGAGATGGGGGCAGGCCCTGCAGGGTCTTATGGGCCTCTGGGAAGGTTTGGGCTTTTTTTTTAAAAAAAATATATATATATATATTTTTTTTTTCATTTATCTCAGAGGGGTAGAAGGAGAGATAGAAACATCAATGATGAGAGAGACTCATTGACAAACTGCCTCCTGCACGCCCCGCACTGGAGTTTGGGCCCACAACCCAGGCATGTGGCCTTAACCAGAGTGGAACCGGGGACCCTTCAGTCCGCAGGCTGATGCTCTATCCACCCAGCCAAATGGGCTCTAGGGCAAGGTTTGGGCTTGTATGCTGAGGGAGGGAGTTGGGGTCCCTGAAGGGCTGTGGGCAGAGGGGAGAAACGGCCCGACGGGTGCTCAGAGGGGTCCTCCGGCTGCTGCAGGGGGAACACACTGCCAGGGCAGGGGGTGAATACAAATCAATAGAGCCCCCAAAACAGGAACGTGGATGGCGGGGGACTGGGAAGAGAGGGCAACTTTGTCCAGATTCCTCTTTGGTGCCTTTTGGATGAGAATGTACTCCTTGTTCAACAGAATGTAAACTTAGATACACACCTGTTGATTGTGCATTTGTGTGTAGTGCTGCATTGACGAGTGGGGAGGCTTGTGGGTGGGAGTGGGGGGGTCTGTCACCTCCTCTGTGTCTCACCGGGCAGTGGGACAACCAGACTTGAATACGTAAATTTGTGATATTCAGATGCAGCCCACCTCCTGTCCTCGCGCCCCCCGTCCCCCCTCACCCCCACCCCCACTCTGCCCGCGCCAAGCCAGAGCTGCGCATGTGCGGAGACACTGGGTAAAGCACTAGCTTCTGTGGCCCAGAGGCGGGAGAACATCTGTAAATTATCCATCTCAGAAAGACATCATTCCAAGCAGGGACACAGTACTGACCTCCAAAACCAAATATCCGTCACTTATTCACATTTCACAGTTCTTAAAGGGGAAATTTTTCAAGAGAATGTCCCTGTTTTTCTTTAAGGCTGTTGGCCTAGAAGGGACATGGGATGTCCCCCAGGAAACACCCAGGCCCATGGTGACCACCAGGGGGCGCTGGTGCAACAGGGAATTAGAGCTGAGCCCCCAACTCTGGGCCGCCACTGCAGGCTTTTGCCGTGCTCTTTTTTTTCCCAACCCTCGGCCCATTCCTAAGGTCTTAGCTAACTTTCCCCCCTTCCAGAAGCTTCTCAATTCCCCGACGCTGACCAAGGGCCCCTCTACATTTCCCCATCACAGTCCCCATTACCCCGTAACAGCCTGTCTCTGGCATTGGGTCATACGCACCGAACGGACAGAACAGCATTGTCCCGGGTCACCTCCAGGGTGACCACCCAGTCATTGCTGTGCCCACGGGGCCTGCACACGTGTTGGCTGATGAAACGACATTGTCCTCCCTCACGGCAGGTAACAGGTCTGTGTACCCAGAGTCCCCCACAGGCAGGTGCTCAATAGCTATCAAAATCACCGCCCACTTAGTGTATTTACTGGCTTCTGAAAACACCACAGTGACCAAGACAGATCTGTCCCGGCCCTCCCAGGGTGGGCACGGTGTGGTGGAGAAACAAATAATGAAGCTAACAAGAATATTTCAAAGAATTTAAAAATCAACACAATGAATTAACAGGCTGCTCGGTTTCTGTGTGGGCTAGAATTCAAGAGACCTCTGGCTCTTTCTCCTGCTCCTGCAGGTTGTGTGCTGTGTGACCTTGTACGAGTAACTTGACCTCTCTGGGCCTGCCTCCTCATCTGTAAATTGAAGACAATGACAGTCTCCAGTTCCTGGGGCTGTTGGGGAGGATGAAATAAGCCCGTTTGCCCTCGTCCTCTAGCTGCCACCCTGGCCCCGTCTGTCCTTCCCACAGCAGCCCCCAGAGGGCGCCTGTGAGCGCCTTTGGCAGGCCCTGCTCTTCTCAGCACACAGCTCTCCTGGGCCGCCACCTCCCTTGGTGGGGCGGGCGGGGTGGGGAGCAGCAGGATCCAAGTCCTGCGGCAGCCCACACGGCAAACAAGGCTGTACAGGACCTGCCTCTCCTAGACGCCTCCTCCCTCCCCTCCCTCCCCTCCACCCAGCAGGGCCTCCGAGCTGTGCCTCCAACAGGTCACACAGGGCTTACCCTAGGACCTTTGCACCGGCTGTGTCCTCTGGCCAGACCATCCCCACCCCGGCCCGCCCGACTTTCCCACAGCCAGTTCCTTCTCTTCCTCCACATCTTGGCTCCGACACCGCGTCCGTCTGCGGGGAGGCCTCTCCGGCACCTGGGCCAAAGGTCCCTCTCGGGAGACACTCCCACCACCTGGCCCGGCTATCTTGCTTCCTTATTTGATGACTCACTCACTGCTCCCCTCTCCTCCTCCACCTCCAACGGCACCCCACGGCCTGGGAAAACCCTGGCAGGCACTCAGGCAACGTTGGCCAGAGGAGACAAATACTCAGGTCAGAGGAGACAGCTGCCACTGTTGTTATTTGCAGCTGGCTCCGACCTCCAGCACCCCGCCGTCCCGCCCCACCCAGCCCAGAGCCCTATGGCAGGCTTGCCTCCCCCAGGTTTCACTTCGTCTTTCTGGAGGCTGGGAGCAGAGCCTTCACAAAATCTGAGTCAGCCACGGAGAGCCAGTGGGGAGGACAGCCTGGTGAATCACACCAGCCTGCCCTTCGGGCACTGAAGGAGAGGGCATGCAAAATAAATGTGCAAATCAGACAGCCGGGGGGAGGGGGCCTCCAGCTTCTGGGCTCAGCAACCCCAGACCCGCCTTCCTGTGCGCTCCCCTCGTCTCCTCCCTCGGAGTTTGGCTTCTTCAGTTGTAATCTCCCCAGTTCCAATCCAGAATTCACCCTTTAGGCCTCAGTTTTCCCCATTTGGACAATGGGCCAACCGTAGGAGCGTCTGCCTCCGGAAGTCGTCTGGAGAGACTGAAACATGCTTAGATTTTTAAAGCCTCCATGATGGTTAAGCGGTGAGTGCTCGACAAATCCTATTCTCAAGAAAAGATGGCCGAAACCGGTTTGGCTCAGTGGTAGAGCGTCGGTCTGCGGACTGAAGGGTCCTGGGTTCGATTCTGATCAAGGGCATGTACCTTGGCTGTGGGCACATCCCCGGTGGGGATGTGCAGGAGGCAGCTGGTCGATGTTTCTCTCTCATCGACGTTTTCTAGCTATCTCTCTCCCTTTCTCTCTGTAAAATATCAATAAAATATATATTTTTTTTAAAAAAAAAGGAAAAGATTAATCCCCTACCCACCAAGGATGCGGCCAGTAAGCCCTTACACTGTCCCTGGGGTTGCAGTGTTGGGGACACCTTGCTGGTGACCTTGAAACACAGGAATCATAAAGCCACTCCTGAGAAAGCAGAGGCTCAGAGGTGAAGACACACAGCGGGGTCTGAGCCCAGCCCTGCTGAGGGCATCGGGGCACACTCACCACGTCCCCACCCCCACCCCCACACACCCCCAAAGATCCGCTGCAGGAACGGCTAACAGCCCACCCCTCTCCTCTCCATCTCCTCTCTAGTAGAGCACAGGCCCCCGGAAGGCTGCGTGTCCAGGAGGAGCCAAGGGACAGGCTCTGCCCAGTGAAATCAGCGAGCACCGAGCACTGGAAACGCCCGTTCCCGAGGAGAAGCGTGTTTTTCTCTTCAGTTTCCCTTTTTTGATCAGTAGGCATGTTTTCATCTTTACCAATCGCCTGGCAGAGGAGAACAGTGCCAGAGAATCACCCAATAAATACTTATTATAATTAAAACACAGTGCTACCGTCCCTACCCCATTCCCCACCACCATCGTCACCAGCGTCTGTCAACGCCATGTCCAATTCTGGCCTCCCCAAAAGCCAGGACATCACGGGGGCCCATTCTGCACAATTTCCCGAGGCATAAAGGTGTCCCCAGCAACGTCCTCAAAATAGCAGATGACCCCCATCGTCTACCGCATCCCCTGAACATAGCCGGGGGGGTCCTCCGAGACCCAGCCCGAAGGGGGTCTGGATGGAGTCAAGGTCGTCAGGCTTTGCCCCTCGGTCATTCGGCTTCCCGTGCCTGGTCCTCGGGCGCCGGGGCCCCTCTTTGGTTCCACATGTGGTTGTTGAGCCCCAGCTGCACCATCTGTGCGTGGTGGATGATGAGGGGCTGCAGCCCCGGGCTCTGAGGGGGCGCGGGCGGGGCTGGCGGGAAGGCCGGCGGCTGCGGGGAGGTTGGGCTGGGGGTGCCAACCAGCCACGGCGGCAGGGTGGGTGGCGGGTAGCTGGGCCACGTAGGAGGGGGTGGCGGGGCTCCCAGAGGCCCCGGGCCCCCCGAGGGCACCTGAGCCCCAAAGGGCATGTGGTTCCTGAAGGCGGCCTGCAACTGCTCCACCTGCGCCTGCCAGGACGCGTAGGCCTGGACGCAGGCGGTGTAGGCGGCGCTCAAGGCCGCCGCCCGCTGCCGCTCGCCCTCCAGGTGCTGGCGCCGCTCCCGCAGGGCCCGGGCATCCTGCTCCTTCCTCCAGTGGGCCTTGCGAGCCCGGAGCGTCCGGGGCTTGAAGGTGTTGGCTACCTGCCTGGCGAAGATCGGGGAGTGCTCCTCCAGCCACACCAGCCCGGCGAGCAGCCTGGCCGTGTCGGGGCTGAGCTGGGACCGCGAGCTCTCCAGCGGCAGGAAGGGGACCACGCAGCCCTCCCACCCGGGCCGCGTGAGGCTGCTCATCAGCGACTGGCTCAGCTGGTGCTGGCTCAGGCGGCAGTCGAAGTTGGCCGAGAGCAGCAGGAGCGTGAAGGCCGAGTGGTCGATGGCGTCCTGCAGGCAGCACAGGCTGCCGCGCCCCGGCACCTGGAAGTCCTCGCAGAAGGTGGCCCCGTCGGGCACGCCCAGCGCCTCGAGCCTCTCCCGGACGCGCAGGGCCACGTGCTCGTCCGCCTTGGCGTGCAGGACCACGAAGTTAAAGAATTTCTGCTCCGAGGGCTCGAACTCGGGAGGTGGGGAGCACGGGCTGGAGGAGGCCGGGGGAGCCGGAGAAGGAGGAGGAGGAGGAGCCGGGAGGGAAGGGTCCAGAGGGGACGTCTCGGGGGCGGAGGAGGTTGGTGGGCGCGGCGGCTGGGCTGCTGGGGAGGCGGTGTCTTCCACGGGAACTTGTGGTGGCCCCGGGTCCTTAACAGGGGAGGTGCTTCTGGGGGGCGAGGGGAGAGACTTGGGGGCTGGCGACGCGTCCGTACATTCCACCGGGTAGTGGGTGCTGGTGCCTGGGGCGTTAGCGGCGCTGGGCGGCCCAGCAGGGCTGGCGTCGAGGGTTCCCTGAGGAAGCCCGGGGGCCGGGCTAGCTGCCGGCACCAGGGTGTCAGCCCTCTCCTCCGACGACGAGGGCCAGCTCATCTCCTCGGGCTCCTGGAAGGCTGCGGGGGCGGGCTCGGGCTCCGGGGGCTCCCCACTCAGCTTGCGGGGACCAGGGGGGCTGCGGTGCTGGCTGAGGAGGGCCACGGTGGGCGACTGGCTGATCTCCAAGTTGCTGGCCAGGGACGCCGGGCTGCCGGTGGACCGCAGGGAGCACCCCCGGCTCCAGCCCAGGGGGTCCTCGATGGGCTGAGGGTGGCTGTGCGTCCTGGAGGGGGGTGTGGAGGAGGGCGGGAGGCAGCCCAGGGCCGAGCGGAGCGGCTGGAAGTGGCCCAGGTCCCCAACCACGTCCCAGCCGCACCGGTCCCGGGCCTCCTCCTGGAGCTCCCTGAGCTGGGGGTCATCCCGGGAGCCGAACACGCGGAGGGCTGCCCGGTAGGCCTCGTCCCGCATCGGGGCCGGGCACAGCTTCTCCTCGGCGAGCAGGTGGAACAGCCGGGCCACGGCCCAGGACACGTCGGGGGGCTCCTCCGTGGCCTCCGCACCGCTGTCCACGCCGGCCCACTGGCGGGCCACGAGCCGGGCCACCGCGTCTGCCTGCAGGGCCTCCAGGGAGATCCTGGCCTCGGTCTCCTGGCCCAGGGTCAGGAGCACCATGGCGTGCAGCAGGTCGGGCCCCCGCCCGCCGGGCCGCAGGGTCTTCAGCTTGTGCTTAAGGTACAGGAGCTTGTCCTGGCCCGCGCCGCCTAGGATGCGAAAGGCACTGGAGAGCGACGGGCCCGTGCAGGCCATGGGCAGGCTGGGTGCGGCCTCCGGTGGCAGGAGACGCGCCGGCTGGTGGAGGCATGTTCCACACCCCTGCCTCCTGCACGCCGGGCGCCCCCTACCCGCTCACCATACCGGACTCCGGGGACCTACGGGAGCAGACCTGCGGGGAGCAGGAAACACATGGTCACCACCACGGGGGGAGGGGCCTGGGAAGCAGCCCAGACGCCCACCTGCCTGCAGAGGCCACCATGACCTCTCACATCAGGAGGACCCTGGGCAAGATGTGTCCCCTCCCCCAACATATTTCCTCCTCTGCGAGAGGATCCCCGTCGACACTTGCTTGGCATCACCCAAGAGGTAGGTGCTGCTATTCCCCCCATTTGCAAATGAAGGAAGTGAGCCAGAGAGGTGGAGTCCCTTGCCCAAAGGGATTGGAACCCGGGCAGTCTGGCTCCACAGGGTGTGTGCCTGACCGCAAGACTCCACTGCCCAAGATGAGGATAAATCCACTTATAGATTGTCTCAAGGAGCTGAGTTGTATTCTTATATGGAAAGTTCTGGGTCCGTTGACTGGAACTCAGCAGGAGATCAACACATGTTTGAAAAGGAAAGCAGTCCACCTCCTGGATGGCCCCCCTGAGTCCCCACCCTGGATTTCCCAGCTGTAGGTAGTCCTTCCAACACTGACAGAGCTGATCTCTGATTGAGAGAAAATGGCAGACTGGATGGGGTGTCACTCATGACATCTACACTAATAAAAGGAAATATGCAAATTGACCTTACCTTTGTGACATCCACCAGCCAATCAGGCATGTGCATGCAAATCAGCAAGCAAGGATGTTGTATTAATTTGCATACACAGGTGCAGAGCGAAGACTGAAGAGGCTTGACTTCTCCACTGCGGCCAGAGGAAAGGCCTCGGTCCCACGTGCTGGAGGAAAACCGGTGCCCACAGCCAGGGGAAGGAAGGCTTATTGCACGAATCTTCATGCAACGGCCTCTAGTTAAGTTATAAAACACACTGGCTTTCTTCTTAGTCACTCTCTATATGTTTTTATTGGTTTTAGAGAGAGAGCAAGGGTGGGGGGGAGAGAGAGAGATCCATGAGAGAGCAACATTGATAGACTGCCTACTGCACTCCCCCTATTGGAGTAGATCAAGCCAGCAACCCTAGCAGGTGATCGAACCAGGAACCTCTTAGTTCATGAGTCAATGCTCAACCACTAAGCCACACCAGCTGGGCTCAGTCACTCTCCTTCTGTCATTTGTCAGGGGTAAACCATGCTGTGAGCAGACCTGCGGAGGGGCCTACGTGGCAAGGAACTGAGGCCCCCTGCCACCAGCCACACGGGGAGTCGGCCTGAACTCCAGCCCCATTGACTCAGCCGCAGGCAAGTCTTCAGATGAAGCAGCCCAGCTGACAGCTTGACCTCATGAAAGAACCCAACACAGAACCACTCGCCTAGCTGCCCCTAGATGCCGACCCTCAGAAACTGTGCGAGATCACATGTGTCTGTTGATTTTAAGCCACCGAGTTCTGGGGTGATTTGTTACACAGCTGTAGGTAGCTAACTGATACAAGTAGCATTGTAAAAATGGGGCACTAACCATTACTGCATGCTGGCTCTATGCCTAACAGTGTTGCCATAACATATGGAGGCCATGCCCTCTTCTCTCTATTTCTCAAAAAATGCTAGGCTGCCAAAACCGGTTTGGCTCAGTGGATACAGCATCAGCCTGCGGACTGAAGGGTCCCAGGTTCGATTCCTGTCAAGGGCATGTGCCTTGGTTGTGGGCACATCCCCAGTAGGGGGTGTGCAGGAGGCAGCTGATCGATGTTTCTCTCTCATCAATGTTTCTCTCTCATCGATGTTTCTAGCTCTCTATCCCTCTCCCTTTCTCTCTGTAAGAAAATCAATAAAATATATTTTTTAAAGAATGTCATGCTGATTCTCACTTCAGACTCTTTGTAGGTGCCGTTTCCTCTGCTTGGAGCACCGTATCCCCAGACCTCTGCCTGGGCGACCTTACTCGCAGAACCCACTCTCTTGTCTAAATTGGTTTGGCTCAGTGGATAGAGCATTCTGCGGACTGAAGGGTCCCAGGTTCGATTCTGGTCAAGGGCATGTACCATGGTTGCGGGCACATCCCCAGTTGGGGGTGTGCAGGAGGCAGCTGGTCGATGTTTCTCTCTCATCGATGTTTCTAGCTCTCTGTCCCTCTCCCTTCCTCTCTGTAAGAAAATCAATAAAGTATATTTTAAAACAACAACAACCCCCTCTCAGGCCCCACGGCCTCGCCTCGGGCACAGTGGAGCCCTCCAGCACCACTTAAGCTCCCCATACCAGTCTGTCTCTCCCTAGGCCCCACGGGTGAGAATCGACAGCCCAGAGCAGTGCTGCTCAACAGGGAACAACTCCTTCCCCCGGGGGCACTGGGCGATGTCTGGGGACATTTCTGGTTGTCATGACTACAGAGAAAGGGCCCAGAGTCATCAAGGGGGTGGAGGCTGCTCAGCACCCCACAGTACCCAGCACAGCCCTCCACAGAGAATGATCTGGCCCCAAATGTTCCTAAGTGCTGATTTTGAGGGACCCCAGGCTATGATTCAGGATTTCTTAAAAATTCATTTTAAGCAGATGTCCTATGGTCCCACTGGGGCACCAGGGCCAAGGTGGGTGTATCCAGGAAGGTCAGGGCCAAGGTCGGGGTATCCAGGAAGGTCAGGGCCAAGGTCGGGGTATCCAGGAAGGTCAGCGCAGGGCAGAGGGAGCACGGGGAGTGCCGGCCTCGGGGAGTGGGGGCACCAGGGGGCATGACTGAGCAGAGACAGGACTGGTGCAGAGGAGAAAGGCAGTGCTGGGCAGAGGATGTAAGGAAGTAGGTGCCGCCTGGCTGTTTCAGAAATGGAAATAGCCTCACATGTTGAAATGCTGATGGGAGAAGGAAATAGCAGTGGAGCTGACTTCCTAGTGTGGGGGACAATCAACAGTGAGCCTCGTCTGCTACCACCAGGACTGGTGCAGAGTAGGGGCACAAGTCACTCCTTTTGGCTGACTAAGAAATGTTAGAAGCCCTAGCCGGTTTGGCTCAGTGGATAGAGCGTCCCCCTTCGGACCAAAGGGTCCCGGGTTCGATTCCTGTCAGGGGCATGTACCTCAGTTGCAGGCTCCTCCCTGGCCGGGCCCTGGTCAAGGCGAATGCAGGAGGCAACCAACTGATGTGTTTCTCTCACATCAATGTTTCTCTGTCTTTCCCTCTCTCTTCCATTCTCCCTAAAGTCAACGGAGCCGAAATCGGTTTGGCTCAGAGGATAGAGCGTCGTCGGTCTGTGGACTGAAGGGTCCCAGATCTGATTCCTGTCAAGGGCATGTGCCTTGGTTGCAGGCACATCCCTGATGGGGGCAGTTGGTCGAGGTATCTCTCTCATTGATGTTTCTAGCTCTCTATCCCTCTCCCTTCCTCTCTGTGAAAAATAAATAAAAAATATTTTTGTTAAAAGTCAATGGAAAAATATCCTTGGGTGAAGATTAAAAATAAATAAATCTATAATAATAAAAGCATATATGCTAATTAGACCAGACGTCCTTCCTGACAACCTTCCGGACAAAGCTGGAGCTACGAGGGAAGCCAGGGTCTCAGGTACCTGCCGGTGGCAGGAGGGAAGCCAGGTCCCAGGTGCCAGAGGGAAACTGGTGGCGGAAGCCAGGGGAAGGAAGGCCTACTCTGGCACGAATTTTGTGCTTCGGGCCTTTAGTATATGTATAACATATATATAATGTTACAAGACCTGGAAGGCAAAACATAACCAGGCTGCCTCAGAAATATGTATAGGAAACCAAAGGGACAGTTATTCATAAGTATTTACTGAGCACCTACTACGTGCTGACCCCTTCCCATGCCTGGCCCAGAGGAATCCTCACGCCAGGCCAGTGGGGAAGCTACCCGAAACCTACATTTGGCACACACTCCTGTGACCTTCCAGTTTTTGCTTATTGTCTTGACCGTGGTCTCCACTGAGGGCACTACGTGGTCCCTCCTGTGTGCCCAACATACTGAACAGTGTCTCCTGGCATACAGCAGGTACCTCATAACCGTTCGTTGGAGATTTAATGTCTGCCCCTTTATCAGAGGAGTAAACAGAGACCTGGGCAGTTTCGGGAACTTGCCCCACTCACCTATCCGCCCCCACCAAACTGTGGAAGCCACCCGGGAGACCTCCCGCCTGCCTGTCACACGGGTACCCCCTCCCCCAACCTCCTGAGAAGGAAGACAGGCCTGTCCACCTGGGGCCACCTGGGCTCTGACTGGTGCCAGTGCCAGCCCTGGGCAGACCTGCAGCGGCCCCTGGTACCAATCCCGCATGCCCATGGGAGAGGATGAGAGGTGAGGGCTGGAGATTCCCCATCTCAGCTGACCCGGGCTGGCCCAGGGATCCACCGTGGGAGTCCCTGGGGAAGGTGGGGATTCAGGGCTGAGAGGAGGGCCAGAGGCCGGGACAGAGAAAGCTCTGAGATTTCGGAAGAAATCAGAAACATGGGGGGGGGGGGGAATGGGGAGCTGGGGGAGATCTGGGAGGCTAGGAAGAGATCTGGGGGATTGGGAAGAAAGCAGGGGAGTTGTTAAGAAATTCAGGCTGTGGGAGAAATGGGGGTTGGGGAGGACCTGAGTCAGCCGGAGGGGAGCGGGAGCCTCGGGGGTGGGCAGGTGGGGACGCAGCGCACGGACGCCAGAAGCTCTGAGACCGGCGCGGGGTGGGGGACAGCGGACCAGGAACCTGAGCGCGGAGCCGGGGCGCCCAGTCCAGCCTCCAAGGCGCGCAGCGACCGGCCGGCGCCCGACACCCGCCCGCCCGCCCTCGCCCGCCCGCCCTCGCCCCTGCGCTCCCCCGGGCGGCCCTCCCCCGGGCGGCCCTCGCCCCTGCGCTCCCCCGGCCGCCCTCGCCCCTGCGCTCCCCCGGGCGGCCCTCCCCCGGCCGCCCTCGCCCCTCGGCTTCCCCGGGCGGCCCTCGCCCCTCCGCTTACCGGGCGCGCCGCTCGCGTCTCCGGGGCCGGGGTCTGCGGCCGGCCGGCCGGTCGGCGGTGCCCGCGGGGAGCCGAGCTCGGAGGGCGCGGGGGCGGGCCCGCCTCCGTGGCCTCGGCCTGCCCTTTCCGGGGCGGGGGGGGGCGGGAGGGAAGGAGGTGAAGTCACGCTGTCCCGGCGGAACCGGGAAAGTCCCCCGGACGCCCCGCCGCGCCCCCTCCTCCGTGCGGTGCGCGCCCCGCCGGCGGCCGAGCGGGCACTTCCGTTACGCGGCGCTCCGGGCTCCGCTAGAGGGGGCGGGGGGGGGGAGTCCTGCCCTGGGGACGGGGGCACCGTCTAGTGAGAAAAGAACCACCATTTAAGATCAGGCCATCGACGTTAGTGTTCAGGACTGTCCGGGGAAATACCACGGGGGCTGGGAAGATTGTGGGTGGGGGCGCCCCAACATTAGGAGGAAGGGAGGAAGGGGGCCATCCAGGAGGAGTTTGGGGAAACCTATGTGTTGGGGAGGGGGGGGAGCAAGGTGGCATATCTTGAAGCTGCAAACACGACTTTTTAGGATTCGCAGGGGTCCTAACCTTTTGGGTGTCCGGTACCCAGAGCGGACTGATCCGTGGGGTATAGATAGCTAAGACCTGTACTCAGGGCCGTCATACTTTTAGGGGCCTACAAAAGTGTTTTAATTTCTTTTAAAATCGGGGGAGGAGGGGGATGAATAGAATTGCAGCCTGGATTATATTTGTCTTTTTTATCAGTGCTTTTGTAACATGTCATTGTTTGTTTGTTTGTTTGTTTGTTTGAATGAAGAAAGAGGCCCACAAAATTATAATTGCCTTTGTCTGCGCCCCTTTGTCTTCCCGGAGAATCTAGGGGCCTCTTCTCAAAGTAACATTTGTAGATTCATAAAACAAAATACAGGAGGGACCAAGGACGTTATGTTGAAATGCATTTACTAAAACATTTAAAAAAAAAACAAATTAGTGATCCGTCATCAGATGAATGGATAAACAAAATGTGGTATATCAACTCAATGAGCTATGTGTTGTGCAGCCTTCAAAAGGAAGTTCTGACATCTGCTACACCATGAATGGACCTTGAGGATATTCTGCTCAGTGACACAAGCCAGACAGGACAGACGCTGTGTGATTCCACGCATAGGGGGTCCCCTGGAGGAGCCAGACCCATGGGGACAGGAAGTAGAGGGTGCTAGCCAGGGGCTCCGGGAGGGGGAGGAGGAGCCAGAGTTTCATGGGGGCAGAGTTTCGGTTTGGAAGGTGGAAAAGTTCCAGAGATGAGTGACGGGGAAGGTTGCACAACCATGTCAATGTACTGAGCTGTGCGCTTACAAACAGTAAGATGGTAAGTTTTATGTTAAGTATATTTTTACTACAACTTTAAGACTTAAAAAAAGAGTGTAAGACAATCACTTAAAAAATACTTTTGAAACAGAGCTATACTGAAACACACGACACTTAGGGACACAACTCCATCGCCGCCGTGTTCACCAGGAAGAGCTGAGGACTGCAGGGCCTTTGCGGGGTGAGGAGAGGGGGTGAGGAGGGTCCGCTGAATGTCGAGCCATCTGCAGCAAGGCAAGCTGATGTGAAAATACCTGTGGTTTTCAATTAGGGACAAAGTCACACGCCTGCTGTCGTCTTCTTTCATAATTAAGGAAATGATAAATGGCGGTCAGAGTCAGTGAAAATAAAGATGTGTGGCCCCCCCCCCCAGCAGTTTATGGGCACTCTGAACTCCATCATCAGGTCCCCCAAGAGGTCCATGGGACTCAGGACAAAAAAAAAGTTCACCTAGAGGTTGGGCCGGGGCGCGGGGCTACAAAGGAAGTTATATAGATGCACACTTCCCACGGGGCCCTTACTTAGTACCTGACTCCAGTGAAGGAGACATTTTATTGAACACCTACTGTGTGGTAGGCATGGGCTGGTTTTGGGGACACATCAGGAAGAAAGAAGGGGTGCCTGCCTGCCTTCGGGGCTTCTGGAGCTGGAGAGGGAGGGGGCATTAAACCCACCTTTCCATGTCTCTGTCCCCCCTGTCCCACCGTCACCAACTTTTGGTGCCTGCCCCCAAGCCAAACACATCTGATTCATGTCCTAACCTTTCCAGGTAGGTCTGAATGTGCCCATTTTATAGGTGAGGAAGTAACAGGGCTGGAGCACGCTGGCTCCCAGGGAAACCCTGGGCTCCAGATGGATAATCTACCGCCTGCAGCAGGTTGCCCGCCTCCCTGCTTCAATGACAGAAAAAGCACATTCCAGTTGAGGTCGAGGTTCCCACCCAGCTTTTCTTCTTCCTGCACCAGGAAGGTGGCCCTCCACTTGGGTGCCCATTCCTTTAGTTTTGCATGCATATCCACTGATGTGATAGTTATTTTTTAATAATGAACAATGATTTTTAAACATTTTATTTGAGAGAGAAACATAGATTTGATGTTCCACTTATTTATGCATCCATTGGTTGTATATATATATATATATATATATATATATATATATATATATATATTTTTTTTTTTCTTTTTACAGAGAGAAAGGGAGAAGGATAGAGAGTTAGAAACATCGATGAGAGAGAAACATTGATCAGCTGCTTCCTGCACACCCTCCCCAGGGGATGTGCCTGCAACCAAGGCACACACCCTTGATCAGAATGGAACCTGGGACCTTTCAGTCCGCAGGCCGACGCTCTATCCACTGAGCCAAACTGGTCAGGGCTCACTGGTTGTTTCTTGTATGTACCCTGACAGGGGATTGAACCTAAAGCCTTGGTATATCGGGACGATGCTCTAACCAACTGAGCTACCTGGCCAGCACTGATAAGTGTGAAATTTAGTGTTCTTCAGTTTGGTTTGACTTTATAATTCATATCTGCCAGAAGCCAGAAAACTTTGTTTCTGTAAAGGACCAGGTAGTAATTATTGTCAGCATTACTGACCAGACCATCTTTGTCACAACCATCTGGTACTGCCCTTGTAGCAATCACAGATGTGTCAATAAATGAGGGTGGCTTTGTGCCAATAAAACTTTATTTACGAAATCAGGCAGCAGACTGGACAGTAGCTGTAGTTCACTGACTCTGGACATAGATGGCATCAATATTTAGCTTTATTCCACTGACATCTCTAACATGTTTCTAACCCACTCTATGTACCCCAGTCTTGTTCTTTTGAAGTGTTATGGTCTCCCTAAGCATGGCTGTGTCACAATTTACTGAGTCCCCTATCACTGGGCATGCTGTTGCTTCCGCTAGTCCCCAATAACAGGCATTGCCACCTTACAAGGTGGAGGTTAAGAACACAGTGCTGGATCAGGGTGGGGATCTGAGTGCTGAGTTCAAATCCTTACTCTGACACTAAGGAGCTGTGAGATCGGCCAAGGGCCATCCCCCCGAGTTGTGCCTGGAGGTGATAACTGCACCTATCAACAGGGTTTCGGTAGGGTAGCTGCGAGAAGGGGAACTTCTGGGACTTCTCCTCCGACGTGGAAAAGATACATTCTCGCTCTTACTAAATACTACTGATTGTTCTCCAAATCGGTACTCCCTGTTTGCACTCCCACTGGACGTGAACGAAGGGCTCATTTCCTCCATCCACCGCTGCGTGTTGCTTTCACTTTCTTAATTTGTGTTGAAGTTTAATTCATAGGTGCTATAGTGTATAAATCTTGAATGAGAAGCTCAGTGGATTTAAAAAAAATAAATTTTATTGATTTTTTTACAGAGAGGAAGGGAGAGGGATAGAGGGTTAGAAACATCGATGAGAGAGAAACATCGGCATCCCCCCTACCCCCACTGGGGATGTGCCTGCAACCAAGGCACATGCCTTTGACTGGAATCGAACCTGGGACCCCTCAGTCCGCAGGCCGACGCACCATCCACTGATCCAAACCAGTTAGGGCAGCTCAGTGGATTTTTGCATGTGTACACACTCCTCCCTGTAGCCAACACCCAGATCGTGATGTAGGGGTTATTTCAGCCTCAAGAAGTCCCCAACACCCAGCCAGTGTGGCTCAGCGGTTGACCCAGGAACCAAGAGGTCACCAGTTCAATTCCTGGTCAGGGCATATGCCTGGGTTGTGGGCTCAATCCCTAGTGTGGAACGAGTAAGAGGCAGCCAATCAATGATTCCTTCTCATCATCTTGTTTCTCCCTCTCTCCCTCTCCCTTCCTCTCTGATATCAATAAAAATATATTTTTTTAAAAAGAAGAAGAACAAGTCCCTATCCACCCCTTCTTCATCATTACCCACTGGGCAACCAGTGAGCGGATTTCTCTCACCATAGCTTAGTGTCACTTTGTCTTGAAACTTCATTGCAATGGGACCAGAGTATGGGTTCTCGTGGCTGGCTTATTTCACTCAATATCGTGCCTGTGAGTTTCATCCGTACGGTTACAAACATGGAAAGCGTATCCTTGTTCCTCGATGCACAGTATTCCACAGAATATCTGTTCTCTGCTGGGTGCACACTTGGGTTGTGCTCCAGTTGGGAGCTGTTAGGAATAAAGCGGCTGAGAACATTTGGGACAGGTTTGTGTGTGGACATTTGCATAGAACTTGGCTACAAATAAAGGAATGGGGGCAAAGGCGAGGCTGCAAAGGAAGTTATATGGATGCAAACTTCCCACGGGGCCCTTACTTAGTGCCTAACTCTGGTGAGGGAGATGTTCTGTTGAACACCTACTGTGTGCTAGGCATGGGCTGGCTTTGGAGACACATCAGGAACAAAGAAGGGGTGCCTGCCTGTCTTTGGGGCTTCTGGAGCTGGAGAGGAAGGGTGCATTAAACCCACCTTCCCATGTCTCTCTCCCCCCTGCCCCACCATCACCAACTTTTGGTACCTTTCCCCAAGCCAAACACATCTGATTCATGCCTTCACCTTTTCAGGTAGGTCTGAATGTGCCCATTTTATAGGTGAGAATACTGAACATAGGGGAGGTGTCCCAGTTGTTTTGTAAATCCTCAGACCCAGAGCCCTGAGGAGGAAGCAACACTGCCCTGTCCTTGCTAATGAGAAAGTATAGAAGGTCATTTCAACTCTTTAGTGGGCCTGGGCCTAGGTGGGGCGGAGGGGGGGAGGGCGGGGGAAGGGGGAAGCAAAGGCCCCTCTCACTCCCATGCCTCAGTTGTGGACAGACGTCATGCTGGTTCATCCCGTTGCTCCAGCAACAGCATCTGCCACCCTGGCCCCCAGCATCACATGGCGGTCCGCTGCTGGAGAAGTGCCACACCATTAGCCTTAGTGTGGCCCGGTGATTACAGGGACCACAGCAAAACGCATGGCAGCTTTCCAATCTTGGGAGGAACCGTTCATCTAAGCAGCAGGATGTGACAGGAAGTACACAGAGGAGTCTCAAGCAGAGGATGGCAAGATTCTCCTACTAAGAATGGGATAGTAAACATTCTTGGCTTTGTGGGCCATGGACTTGGCAAAAGAGATCTTCCCTCTTCCCACCCCACTATTTTCGAGGAGATTGCCCTAGCAGGTCTGGCTCAGTGGATAGAGCGTCAGTCAGCCTGCGGACTGAAGGGTCCCGGGTTCCATTCTGGTCAAGGGCACATATCCAGGTTATGGGCACGATCCCCAGTAGGGGGCGTGCAGGAGGCAGCCTGTTGGTGATTCTCTCTCATCATTGATGTTTCTATCCCTCTCCCTTACTTTCTGAAATCAATTTAAAAAAAAAAAAAAGATTTTTAAAAAGCCTTCAGGCTCTGGCTGGGTAGCTCAGTTAGAGCGTTGTCCCAATACTCCAAGGTTTGCAGGTTCAATCCCCAGTCAGGGCACACACAAGAAGCAACTAATGAATGCAAAAATAAGTGGAACAGCAAGTTAATATCTCTCTCTCTCTCTCTCTCTCTCTCTCTCTCTCTCTCTCTCTCGTTAAAAAAAGAGAGAAAAGAAAGCCCACAATCGCTTATCAGAACAGAGCAGACTGGCTGCTGCCTGTGATGAACAACAGCCCTCTAATCACGGCACAACTGACTTTATGAAATAATGTGGGAAAATGTGTGGAAAGCCACTAAGTTAATGTTAACTTCTCACACGGCAATAGCTAATTAATACATCCCATTTTACAGAGGGGAGGAGAGCAGTGATGGGCAGAAAGGGGAAGCTGGTCAGCCAAGCTCCTCCAGCAAGTTGGGGTACATGCAGAAAGAAAACCCCGACTTGCTTGCCAGGCCCTCATGGGCCCCAGAGCCAGCCAGCTGCCCTGGTCTGAGACCCAGGTCCACCTACTGGCCAAGAGACTTTGAGCAAGTTATGTGTTTTCCATCTGCCTCCGTTCCCCACCTATAGAATGGGAAGCTTAGTGGCGGCTCTCCCAGAGGGCTAGGATGCGGACGAGGCTGACATCCACCAAGTGCTCAGACAGCACCTGACTCAGGACTATGCCCCATGCTGGCTTAGCGTCATTAGTGTGAAGAGATTTGCTCCCTGCCAGGTTTACAGCTCACTTTGGGAAACCCCGGTGATTCAAGCAAAAGGCCGGAAAACAAGTGTTTGGAAAGAAACTAACTCCGTGGTTCTCACCTGGGGGTGATTGGGCAATTTCTGGGGGCACCTGTGGGGTCACGCCTCGGGAGGGGTTTTCCTGGCATCGAGTGAATGGGGGTCAAGGATGCCACTCAATATCCCACAGAGACCAAGGTGGCCCCCCACTGAGAATGACCCAGACTCAAATGTGTGATGTGACCTGACATAACCTAGGCATCAGGCTCGGTCATTACACCATCTTTGCACCTGAAGCTGGATCTCAGGGGTGACACTGCGGGACAGAGAGGGAAAGGCCCCACCCGGGGCCCACACCAGGGACCCATGTCCCACTGCTGAGCTGGGGTCAGGCATCGCCCCGACAGCGCTGAGGATCAGACTGCCTGGCCTCAGGACCGTGCAGCCAACAGAACGAGCAGATGTGTTGCGTTGCAGACATAGCTGAGTAGGCAACCCTGCTCCCCAGTTGTGTGCTTCCACTTTGTCATCTGTGAAGTAGGAGCACCTAAACTGCAAGGCTGAGGTGTTTGTGTGTGAAGTGAATGGAACAGCCCTGGGCCACAGTGAGAAATGAGAGGATTCGGCTTCAGTGTTGTAAGCAAAGGTCAGTGGGAACACAGCCAGTGATACAGTGGACAAGCTGAGTTCTATTCATTGGTAACTTTTTAAAATTAATACTTTTATTGATTTCAGAGAGGGAGAGAGAGATAGAAACATCAAAGATGAGAATACTGCCGAAACTGGTTTGGCTCAGTGGTAGAGCGTCGGTCTGCGGACTGAAAGGTCCCAGGTTCGATTCCGGTCAAGGGCATGTACCTTGGTTGCGGGCACATCCCCAGTAGGGGGTGTGCAAGAGGCAGCTGGTTGATGTTTCTCTCTCATCGATGTTTCTAACTCTCTGTCCCTCTACCTTCCTCTCTGTGAAAAATCAATAAAATATATATTTTTTTAAAAAAGATGAGAATACTGATCGGCTGCCTCCTGCACGCCCCCTACTGGGGATTGAGCCCACAACCCAGGCATGTGCCCTGACTGGGTATCAAACTGTGACCTCCTGGTTCATAGGTGGACACAACCACTGAGCCACTGCAGCCAGGTTCATTGGCAACGTTTACTCTTTGCACCTGGTGGGAGTTCCCTGCAGCTGCTGTGACCAATGAGCAAAACAGAGAGGCTGAAAGAACCACAGCAATTCATCTTACAGTTCTGGAGGTCAGAAGTCCGAAATGAGTCTTAGGGGGCAAAAATCAGGGTGTTGGCCGGGCTGGTACTTTCTGGTTCCTCCAGAAGGAACGTTCAAGGAAGAATCAGTTTCCTGCCTTTTCAGCTTCTAAAGGCGCCTGCATCCTTGGCTCGTGGCCTCGTCCATCTTCAAGGTGAACAGCAGAGCACCTCCCCATCTCCGCTTCTGTCCTCACATCTCCTCCAACTCTGACCCGCCAGCCTCCCGCTCACATAGGACCCTGTGATGACGCCGAGGCCCACTTGGATAATCCTGGGTCATCTCTCATTTCCAGATCCTTAACTGAATCCCATCTGCAAAGTCCCTTTGCCACGAAGGTCCTGGGGATTAGGATGTGGACATTTTGGGGGCCATCCTGCCACACTGTTCCCCCCCACACACACACCTACAATACGATGGTACGGGCAAGATCCCTCCCGCCAGGACAGGGATGGAAGGCCCCTGCACCGGCTCTCCTCAGCAATGTCCAGGACCACATTTGATGACTCAGGCCAAGCAAGGGTGGTGGGCACATGGCTGATAATCATTATGGGCCCTGTCTGAGGCACCGAGCGCCAGACTTCACACCAGCAAGTCCATCCCTGCCCACCCTTGTGAGCAGAGCAAAAATTCCAGCCACAGAGATGCCAGAATTGCTCAGCTGCTGGGAACACACAGAGACACACACAGGCCTGTACTCAGCTGCAGATAAAATTTAATAAGGCAACACTGAAGCTCCGGGCACCTCCCGCTCTGCCATGCGCCCAGGCAGCCCCTCCCTGCCGCAGGAGGCCCACTCCACAGACCAGAAGTCCAAGTCCGGGACTAAAGACAGGTCTCCGGCCCTTGATGTAGAAAAAGAAGTGGGATGGAAGAGCTAGATCCCCGGCTTTTAGGGAAGAAAAAAAAAAAATTTTTTTTTGAAACCTTCTTCTAAAACAATTTAAAACCTTCAGAAAACCATTTTTCAGAAACCTCACATCAATGACTGATGAGGTAAGGCTCAGAACATTCTTCCTCCAGGCTCAAAATGGTCTGTTTGGAGGATCCCAGCTCCCAAGGCATGATGGGCTGGGGAGCAAGGGGGTCCAGTGCTCCTTGCTGACCGCTCGGGAACAGATTGAGATCCTGAACCCCCTTCCTATTATCCTACTTCTTCTCTTCTGGGGCTTTCTCAGCAACTCCAGGGGCGAAGGGTCCCACCACCCATGTGATGGGCGTGTTCTGGGACACATACTCGACTATGTGGTCGAGGGCCTCCCGGGCCTTGGCAACGCGCTCGTGGCTCTGTTTCAGGATGGAGTTGGACAGGTCCTGGAAGGAATGAAGGTCGGAAAAGGTGGCCTGGAGTTCCTCTATGTGGCGGCGAGCCTGCTGTACCTGGTCCTTCACATGGGCGGGCAGCCCCTGGATGCTGGACCCCAGAGAGGTGCAGGTGGCCTGCAGCTGCTGGGCAATGTCACGCAACATGCTGAGCGTCTGGAACTCCACCTGCTGAGAAGGGAGAGTGGGGTGGGGGGAGGGGGCGCGATCAGGATCAATGCTTTGGGGAAAACTGGGCCCAAAGCCAGGGGAAAAAGGTTCTAGCGCCCACCTTTTAGGAAAACCTTCCATAGGGAGACCGCCTAGCACTATCATTCGTAATACCGGTTCTTATAGAGTTTTGGGGTTTTTAAAAATATATATTTTGTTTATTTTTAGAGAGAGGAAGGGAGAGAGAGAAACATCTATGAGAGAGAGAAACTTCAATTGGCCACTTTCTGCATGCACCCGACTGGTGATCAAGCCCACAACTTGGGTATGTGCCCTGACAGGGAATTGAACCTTCCACCTTTTGGGGTATGGGATAATGTTTCAACCAACTGAGCCACACCCACCAGGGCTCTTAAGAGTTTTGAACCGAGAAATATACACAGGTCAAACAGGCATAGACATTTCCCCAAAGACACACAAGATGTTCAACTTCACTAGCCATTAGGGAGATGCAGCTCAAACCACAACAGAATCCACTTCACACAGACTGGGACAGCTAGAATCCCAAGACAGAGAGCTGTAAAAGTCAGCAAGGACGGAGAACCCGGGGAGCCCTAGACCTGGCCAGTGGTGCAGTCACTGTGGAAAAGAGATTGGTGGTTCCTCAAGATGTTAAACCAGCCGAAACCGGTTTGGCTCAGTGGATAGAGCATCAGCTTGTGGACTGAAAGGTCCCGGGTTTGATTCCGATTAAGGGCATGTACCTTGGTTGCGGGCACATCCCCAGTAGGGGGTGTGCAAGAGGCAGCTGATTGATGATTCTCTCTCATCGATGTTTCTAACTCTCTATCCCTCTCTCTTCCTCTCTGTAAAAAATCAATAAAATATATATTTTAAAAGAAGATGTTAAACCATCTGGTGCATGAATTCGTGCACCGGGACACTTGTGTTAAATAAATTAACCTTGAAGAGTTACTAATTTTCATTTCTCTTAAGTCAGTATTGGCTCTAGTGGACCTTATTTTGGGAAAGAAAAAAAAAGATGTTAAACCACAGTTACCACGTAACCCAGCAGCACTCATAACTACCCAAGAGAAATGAAAACATACACAAGAACCTGCACACCGTGTTCACAGGAGCACTATTCACAACAGCCCAAAGCGGGAACAACCATCTGGTGAACAGACGCACACAACGTGGCCCCTGGCGGGAGTGTTACTCAGCTGTGGGAAGGAGTGCAGCGCTGCCCTGGCCGAGGTGGCTCAGTTGGTGGGAGCGCTGCCCTGTACACCAGTAAGGCGGCAGCTCCATTCCAGGCAGGGCACACACCCAGGCTGTGAGCTGGGTCCCTGGTTTGGGTGAGTGCATATTAAAGAAAAAGGAAAAAGAGACCCGAGGCCTGGGCGCTGGGTGGCTCCACTATTCTGAACTTAGGGAGATGAGGAGAAATCAGAAAAGGGGACTAAAAAAGGGGGGTCCGGGGAGGCCCAAAGAAGTGGGAAGCAAACTAGGTAAAGATGTCCCCAGTAAGAGTCCCCAACTTAGAATGGTTCTGAGATTTCTACTTCATGATGGTGCAAAAGTGGTATGTACACTTTATTTATTTAAAAAATATTTTTATTGATTTTTTACAGAGAGGAAGGGAGAGAAACAGAGAGCTAGAAACATCAATGAGAGAGAAACATCGACGAGCTGCCTCCTGCACACCCCCCACTGGGGATGTACCCGCAACCAAGGTACATGCCCTTGACCGGAATCGAACCCAGGACCTTCCAGTCCACAGGCCAACGCTCTATCCACTGAGCCAAACCAGTTTCGGCAGTATGTACACTTTAAATTTTGAATGTGGATCTTGTTCTGGGCCAGCACTGTGTGGTCCACTACTGTCCCGTTGTGCGGGCAGTGGCAGCCAGAGGATTTTGCCCAACCGAAGGCTAATGTATGTACTTGAGCATGTTTGTGGTAGGCTGGGCTTAGCTGTGATGGTCAGTAGGTTAGATGTATCAAATACATTTTCAACTGACAATATTTTCCACTTACCATGGATTTATCAGAAAGTAACCCATTGTAAGTTGAGGAACATCTGTTTACTAAAAACCACTGAGTACTTTAAAGGGGTGAATTGTACAGTATGTGCACTGTATCTCAATAATTATACTTTTTTTTTTTGCCGAAACTGGTTTGGCTCAGTGGATAGAGCGTCAGTCTGCAGACTGAAGGTTGCACGTTCAATTCCGGTCAAGGGCATGTACATTAGTTTCGGGCACATCCCCGGTAGGGGGTGTGTAGGAGACAGCTGGTCAGGTGTTTCTCTCATCAATGTTTCTAGCTCTCTATCCCTCTTCCTTCCTCTTTGTAAAAAATCAATTAAATATATTTTAAAAATAATTATATATTTTTTTAAGTACAAGACTTTTTAAAAAATATATATTTTATTGATTTTTTACAGACAGGAAGAGAGAGGGACAGAGAGCCAGAAACGTCGACCATCTGCTTCTTGCACACCCCCCACTGGGGACGCGCCTGTAACCAAAGTACATGCCCTTGACCGGAATCGAACCTGGGACCTTTCAGTCTGCAGGCCGACGCTCCATTCACTGAGCCAAACCGGTTTCGGCAAGTACAAGACATTTTTATATCTCAAAATTGATTTTTTTAATAGTTGGGGGGGAAAAAAGAGAAGTTCTAGAAGAACGTTCTAGGCAGAAGTTTCCCAGCCAGGATCGCCCTGAGCACTGTCAGCTGAGGGCTCTGGACTTGAACCTGCAAGGGAGGTGCTGACTAGAGTCAAAATCTGCATCTTCTGCTGCTGCACTCAGCAGTGGGAGGAAGACACATGGTTTTGGCAGTTTGGGTCTGAATGCTGAGCAGAGATGCATTTATAGAGATAGTCTTGGAGTTTTTATAAAGGGCACTTTTATAGCAGTATGTGCTTCACTTATGAACTCATTTAATCATATATATATATATACATATACATATACATATACATATACATATATACATATATATATACACACACACATATATACATATACATATATCTCACATATCAGAAAATTCACCCTTTTAGTGGTTTTTAGTATAATCATGAGGTTGTGCAACTACCTCCTCTAATTCCAGGACATTATATCACCTCCAAAAGGAACTCCCTCCTCAGCTCCTACAACCATTAATTCACTTTCTCTCTGTGAATTTGCCTGTTCTGGGTATTTCACATAAATGAAATCATATTTATGTGTTTTTTTGGTTGTTTGTTTTTGTCTGGTTTCTTTGATTGAGCCTATTGTCTTCACAGTTCATTCATGTCCTAGTGTATCACTCCTTCTTATGTCTGAGCAACATTCCACTGCATCGATGGGCCACATTTTGTCCATCCATCCACCCATCAGTCAGCTGTTTCCCCGTTGTGGCCATTGTGAATAATGCTGCTGTGAACATCCAAGTACAAGTTGAGCTAATTTCACCTTCAACCCTGCAGAAGGCCCTATGTCTGTTGACATCTGAGAGGTTCTAGTGTCAGTACAGGCCTCAGACGGGGGTATGGTTCAGAATGAGGCGTGAGAATTGTTAGATGTTGTTGACTCAATGAAAGCTGAGATGAATGAGGTACAGGTGGCAAAAGTCAGAGCAGGGCACAAGGGGCCAATGCGTGGGCTAGACTGGAGGAACCAGTTACTAGGAGCCAGGTGGGCGAAATGAAGATCCGATGGGACACTGCGATAGGGGAGGGAGGTTACACAAGTTTTAAGACATAGCTTAGAACTTAGGAGGTTGAGACACATCCCAGGTTGAGAAGCAACTCCCACACACAAGAGCAGAAAACAGGCAGGCTTCCCAGGGGAGGGGTCGGTGAGTCCTGAAGGCAGCTAAGGGGAGGCATTTTAGGCAGTTGGTCCATCAAACACAGGTGTGGAAAGGGAAGCCAGGGCCCCAACCCCCATGCCCCGCCACACAATGGATACCTCTGGCTTCGCCAAGCTCTTATCCGTGCCCTGGAGCTGCTTCTGGTACCAGTTGAGCCACATCTGGTGTAGTTTCTCGTTGGCTTCCACCAGCTTCTGATCGACGCCCTGCCTGACACTCTCCATCTGGAGCAGGACAGAGAGCAGTGAGAGAGGCGCCTCCGCGCCTGGCAAAGCTCAGCAGGCCCCTAAACATTCCGGGGTTCGGGTTTCCACAGGAGCCTGGGGAGCCCTCCTTTTCTCTGAGATCTGGGAGGTAAGGGAGGAATTTTTATATGCTGTTTCCATAGCTACCTGGTGGCCAAAAATTTTCTGCAGCAATTTTTCCATTTTGTCTGTTTCCTCCTCCCCTTGCAGCAGGCCTGGCTGCCTGACAGGCTGTGGCCAACAAGGTCATGTGCAGATGGAAGAGCAGAGGCTTAAAAGTACTTGTGATGGAACATTATTCAGCCTTAAAAAGGAAGGCAATGCTGACAACTGCTACAGAGGGCTGAGCCTGGAGGACATTATGCTCAGTGACATAAGCCAGTCACAACAGGACAGCACTGTGATTCCACTCACAGGAGGTCCCTAGAGGAGTCAGATCCACAAACAGAAAGTAGATGGTGGGGACCGGGGCTGAGGGAGAGGAGACGGGAATTAGCGTTTAATGGGGATGGAGGGTCAGTTTGGGAAGATGAGAAAATCTACAGATGGAAGGTGGTGATGGCTGCACAACAGCGTTGAATGTGCTTAATGCCACGGAGCTGTACTTACAAATGGTTATGATGGTAAACTGTGTTACATGTGGTTTACCACAATTAAAAATATTTTAAGAGAGAGGAGACATATTTAGCAAAGGAAGTTAGTAACAGCAATTTAGCTCTTTAGGGAACAGAAAAATAAAAGAGCTGGGTGGGGGATTTGATTGTAAAGAGGCAGGGGGAACTGTATGGGGTGATGGAAATATTCCAAATCTCAATTTCGGTGGTAGTGACATGGCCATTTGTATTTATAAAACTCCTCAAGTGCTACACTTGGAAAGGGGTGGTTTTTATTGTACGTCAATTTACGTCTATGAAACTGACTTTCAACAAAGCACAAGGAAAAGTGCTATGTGCTCTCACCACACATGGGTCCCTCAGACCACTTCCAGGGGAAGTCTTAAAGGAGAAGCCCACAAGAGGCCCAGCCTCCAGCCGGCCTGTCAGGGCTGAACTCTGTCCCCTCCACATGCACATGCTGAAGCCCTAACCCCTGGCCCTCAATGTGACTATACTTGCAGGTCGGGTTGTTAAGGAGGGTGGGCCTTACTCCATGCCTGGTGTCCTTAGAGGAAAAGACCAGGCACTCACAGAGGGATGACCACGTGAGGACACAGGAAGAAGATGGCTAGCCACAGCGAAACGGACAGACCTCAGGAAAAGCCAACCCTGGCAACACCTGAACTTGGACTTCCAGCCTCCAGAACTGGGATAATGAATAAGAAATGTCTGTTGTTTAAGCTGCCAGACTATGGGGCTGTGTTACGGCGGCCCCTGCCAACTCACACAGGACCACAGCCCCATGAACCAGCCCAGGTGGACGTGGAGAATGGTGAGCGTTGGCCACTGGGTTTGGGGAAGGTCTGTGCCCGTGGGCGGGGCCTCACCAGGCTGAGGGCCTGCGCCAGCTGCAGCAGGGCCTCCTGGGCCCTCTGCCTGGTGTGCTGCAGTTTGCTCAGCGAGTGACTGAAGGCCTGCTGGCGCAGCCGCTCCGACAGGGAGCCCAGACGCACGAAGTAGCTCTGCTCCTGCCGCTGCTGCTGCACCGAGGCGACGTCGGCGGCGCCCTCCAGAGATGTGGCCAGGCGGGCTGCAGGGGGAGGCAGGAGAAGGTTATGAAGGCTGGGATGCAGACAGAGTAAGCAGCTCAGGCTCCCCTGGTGCACACTTCAGAGTACGGGCCTTGGTCTCGCACGGACTGCCCAAAAGTTTATGCGGGTCTGATGCTTGCAAGCTTTGAGGCCTCGGAGTGAAGGATTTCTTTGCCTTACTTTTCCCCACCTGCAAAATGGGTATGATGAGAACCAAACTTCCCAGGATTAAGAGACTTTAGGCTACCACAAGGGTCTGCAAACTACACCATGCGGAACACATCCAAATTGTTTCCGATTTTGTACAACCAGTGAATACAATTTTGCATGTTCATTATACATATATTGTCTTTGGCTACTTTCAAACTACAACAGTAGAGTACGTGGCTTCTTGCCCCACATAAACTGAAATAATTATTATTAAGTCCTTCATAGAAAATGTCAGCTGACCCAGTACTAGTGCCTGGAATATATTAATAGTGGCCAATCTTTCACAATGTTCCAGGTGCTTCCTGTGAATTCCTGTAAAATCTTAACAGCTCTGTGAGAAAGGCACTGTTCTCCCACTTTTACAGTTGAGAAAACTGGAGTTCAGAGGGGTTAATCAACTTGCCCAAGGCCACACAGCTTGAAAGGAGCACATCAGGACTTGGAGCTCAGCCATTTGACCCCGTGTTCTCCACCATACTTGATAAGAGACATTTGAGCCACACGAGAAGCTTCTTAATAAGCAGTGATAACTAGTCCAGAGAGTGCTCATGCGAGTATAAGACAGAGGATGGAAACTGGCTTTCCTGGTGATGTTATCCTGCTCCTTTAAACTTGAACTTCGCAGTGAAAAGTTTGCACTTTAGCCCAGTTTGCACTTAGTGGCCAGGAGGTCACAATTCCATTCCCCGTCAGGGCACAAGCCTGGGTGGCAGGCTCAGTCCCCAGTAGGGGCCATGCAAGAAGCAGGCGATCAATGATTCTCTCTCATCATTGATGTTGCTGGCTCTCTCTCCCTTTCTCTCTCTGAAATCAATAAAAACATATCTTAAAAATACAAATTAGCATTTTATAAGTAACCTGATTGGGATTTAAATCCAGACTTACTAACTCACTTGCTTTGTAAAGACCATGGCAGGGAGCCACAAACTATGACCTGGGCTAAATACCACCTACCCTTATAAATAAAGTTTTATTGGCACATAGTCACACACATTAATCTACCTGTCATCTATGCTTTCATGCTATGATGTTAGAGTTAAGCAGTTGTAACAAAGATTGTGTGGCTCAAAAAGCCAAAAAATATTTACTACCTGGCCTGTTAAGAAAATGTTTGCTACTCCGCAGCCTAAGCAGAAGCCATTTTGCCAGTAAGCCTCAGTTTTTTCTTCTGTACCACCACCTGAAGTATGAAATTTGGACTATCCTATACTCAAAAGAGGCACACAAATGTAAGTTTAGCTATTTTTATTATTTACAACCAATTATATGGCTTTTTATTTACAGTAAGTGATAAAGATTCTAAAACAATCAGGAAAAATTGACGTAAAGATGATCAAATAGACCAAAACCCATTTGGCTCAATGGATAGAGCATCGGCCTGCGGGCTGAAGGATCCTGGGTTCGATTCTGGTCAAGAGCATGTACCTTGGTTGTGGGCACATCCCCAGTAGGGGGTGTGCAGGAGGCAGCTGATTGATGATTCTCTTTCATCGATGTTTCTAACTCTCTATCCCTCTCTCTTCTTCTCTGTAAAAAAATCAATAAAATATATATTTTTTAAAAGATGATCAAATAGACCTGGCCAGTGTGGCTCAGTGGTAGAGCATCGTCACAAAGGGTCGTGGATTCAATTCCCAGTCAAGAACGTGTACCTGGGTTGCAGGGTCATTCCCAGTCCAATTTGGGGCAGGTGCAGGAGGCAACCAATAGATGTGTCTCTCTCTCACACTAATGTTTTTCTCTCTTTCCCCCTTCCTTTCACTCTCCCTAAAAACCAATGGGAAAAAATATTCTCAGATGAGGATTTTTAAAAAGATTTTAAAATAAACAGTACAGGGAACACAAACATATGACCAAGATAACACGAGAGATGTGCTCTGGTCAGACCGGAATTTGTGCAGATCTTCTGGCTCAGGCACTGCATCAGAAGTGAAAGGCAGTGGAAAATAAAGCAATGAAATCCTATGTTGACCTGTTGAGTAATCAAGATAAACCTTTAATCAGAGGAATTCATTTGTTTTTATAAACATGAAATTATGGAAGAAACATACTGTAATCCAGGAATTGGCAAACTTTTTCTGTGCGGGGCCAGACAGTCAACATTTTTGGTTTTGTAGGCTATACCATGCTTCAATTATTCAGCTCTACCTTTACCATGCCAAAGAAGCCATAGACAAGAATATAAACCAATGGGTGTGGCTGTGTGCCAATAAAACTTTATATGTAAAAGCAGGTGGTAGACTAGATGGGCTTTACAGTCAGCTTGGGAAGAGATGTCCTAGAGCAGTGGTGGGTAAACCTCGGCTCACGAGCCACATGCGGCTCTTTGGCCTCTTGAGTGTGGCTCTTCCACAAAATACCACGAGTGGGTGTGCACATACAGTGCAATTGAAACTTCGTGGCCCATGCACAGAAGTCAGTTTTCAGCCTGGGTGAGTCCATTTTGAAGAAGTGGTTCTAATGCTGAGCCACACTCAAGGGGCCAAAGAGCCATATATGGCTTGAGAGCCACGGTTTGCTGACTACTGTCATAGAAGAATTATTTCATGCTGACATTTAAAAACCTGAACAGCTGAAACCAGTTTGGCTCAGTGGATAGAGCGTTGGCCTGCAGACTGAAGGGTCCCGGGTTCGATTCCGGTCAAGGGCATGTACTTTGGTTGTGGACACATCCCCAGTAGGGGGTGTGCAGGAGATGGCTGATCGATGTTTCTCTCTCATTGATGATTCTAACTCTCTCTCTCTCTCCCTTCCTCTCTGTAAAAAGTCAATAAAATGTACTAAAAATAAATAATAAAAATAAAATCAAAACCTGAACGAAAAAGACATACGACAATTTGAGGCTGCAAAAATAAAAGTCTGTGTTGTGAGAAAAAATGGATTCCTCCCTATTCTCCCACCAAAGGGGGTTTGCAAAGACTATTCAAAACTAGCACCAGCCGAAACCGGTTTGGCTCAGTGGATAGAGCGTCGGTCTGTGGACTGAAAGGTTCCGGGTTCGATTCGATTCCGGTTAAGGGCATGTACCTTGGTTGTGGGCACATCCCTAGTAGGGGGTGTGCAAGAGGCAGCTGATCGATGATTCTCTCTCATTGATGTTTCTAACTCTCTATCTCTCTCTGTAAAAAAAAAAAAATCAATAAAATATATTTTAAAAAAACACAAACAAACAAAACTAGCACCATGTTGAACTCTACTGATGTCTAGCACTTCTCCATGGCTCTCTGGGCGCTTCTGAGCTCTGCCATTGGAAGTGAAAGCAGCTTTGTCATTTAGGCCAAGTATATCTGGCAGTCCTGGCACGTCTGAGCAAGCTGGCAAGGTCCCATGGAGGGGGCAGGTGTCCTGGGCAAAGGGAAGAATCCTGAGGGGGGGGGAGGGGAGGGCTCTTCTCCTAACCCGAACCCTAGACTAACATGCCTAGTTCTTCTTAAAAAAAATATATATTTTTTTTTAATTGATTTCAGAGAGAAAGTGACAGGGAGAGACAGAAACATCAATGATGAGAATCATTGATGGGCTGCTTCCTGCACGCCCCCTACTGGGGACTGAGCCTGCAATTGGGCATGTACCCTGATCTGGTTCATAGGTCGATGCTCAGCCACTGAGCCACCGCATCCAGACACACCTAGTTCTAATAAAACACTGCAACAGCTCCTCATAGCTACAGGCGACCCAGAAACCTTAAGCATGGTGTGCACAGTGATTTCATCCTTAGTGGATGGATGTAAAAAAATCAAAGCTGCTCAGATGGATCTGTTCTCTGCTGTGGCTTCAGGCCCGGCTCAAGACCTTCCTCCAGCAGACCCTGCTTTCTCCTCCTGCCTTCAGGGGCCAAGGCCCACAGCTGACTCCTACGGAGGCTGAGCTCCTTCTAGGGCAGCAGGCACTGACCTGGGGTTCGTCAGGGAAAACGTCAGCCAGGTCCCATCTTTCAAGAGGTTCAGAGATGGGTTTTGGAAACCCAAAGGACAAGTGACACGCCGAGTTCAAGCCACATGCTACAGGACTGGAGCTTGCCAGCCCTCCTGGAGCGCCTCCAGAGCACAAGGGACTGCCCTCCCACCGAGCTCGCAGGGACAAGTGTGGATCACGGCTACCTCGAGGGGGTTCCCAAGGCCACAAATAATGGGACAGATCAAGTGTCAACAAAATTAACCCTCCGGACTGGATTATGTCGTGCTAATCCATGTGTTCAAACCTATAACACAAAAACTGCGAAGGATCCATGGAGGGCGCTGGAGAACCCACCCATCATCCCATTTTCCCCGCTCTTCCCCATAAGCTGTGCCTCAGGATAATCAAAATTAGTGAGAACTTTCTCCACGGAAGTGTTCCAGCTACAGAGAAAGAAGCGACACTTTCACGAGTGATCTGTGGGAATCTCAAATGGAAAAAGAGCTGGAGATAAAGATTGGCTGTTCACCCATCAAGGAATCACATCATCCCACATGCTGTATATGAAGTTCTAGAACAGGCAAAGCAGCAATTCTCATCTGGGGGCAACTCTGCCCCCCAGGGGACACTGGGCAATGTCTTGGGACATAACCGGGGTGCTCCTGACATTGAGTAGGTGGGGACCAGAAATGCTGCTTAGCCTCCCACAGCGCCCAGGAAGGCTGCACAGAGGGTGACCTGGCCCCAGTGCTAGCAGCGCAGCAGTTGGGAAACCCTGATGTAGCCCATCTTCGACTTTTTGCTTTCTCCCAAATATTTGGCTCTTCATTCAAACAAACCAGCCATGGTCAGTCGGCCGGGCCAAGCTGCCCTTGGAAGGAGCATGGTGCCTCATTACCTGCAGCCCTCATGGGCCTCGCTGCCATGGGCATTGGAAACTGACAGACTGGCACGCTGAAAGTCCTGGACATGTGACAAAGGAGGCCATCTTTCAAATGTGGCATCCAGAGCCACCGCCAGAGCCATGGGCATGAGAGGACAAGTACAGACCATGAGCAGGACTGGCTGGTTGGTCTCCAATGGTTTTATCTCCAATTTGTCTATTTGTCTTCATTACTACTCCCACCTGATTCAGGCCCCATTTTCAGGGGCCTACACCAGGACAGCTGCATCTGCCCTTGTCTCTCAGCTCCCACCCTTGCCTCCCAGCCTGTCCTCCCAGAAACACCCACCAGAGGGTGCCTGTAAGCACCTCCTTGGGTCCAGTCGCTCCTCTGCTCTCACCCCATCTCCATCCCCAGTGCTCCTTCCTCAGGGTCAGACCCTTACTCCTCACTTTGGCCTACATTGCGCTGCAAGACCTGCTCCTGACCCTGCTCCTGCCCTCACTTTCTCTCTCTCCTCATGGCTGTGTTTCCAATACACAGGCAAGGTCCTGGCCTTTGCATGGACTGTTCCCTCTCCTGGGACCATTTTCAAACTAGATACCGAGATGGCTAGCTCCCTTCTGCCTCCAGCTCTGTGCTCAAATGCCACCTTCCCGTGGGGCCTCTAACAATGCAAACTTCCTCATCCATATTGTGTCCTGAAACCCTCTCCCACCCCCTCCTGGCACACTGATTTTTCTCTCTTGAACACTCGTCACGGTTCTATCATCAGTTCTGCAAAGAGGCTTCCATCTTGCTCTCTGATTGTGGGTCCCTGTGTCTAGAACAGGGCCTGGTGTTCAGCAGGTGCTTAAATCCGGAATGAAATCACCCAGACTCTCCTCTGTTGTTCCCTCACCACACCTCCCCCCACCTCTGGCATTAGTTTGTTCTTTTAAATGTTCATGCAGTGCCGAAACTGGTTTGGCTCAGTGGATAGAGCGTTGGTCTGCAGACTGAAAGGTCCCAGGTTCGATTCCGGTCAAGGGCATGTACCTTGGTTGTGGGCACATCCCCGGTAGGGGGTGTGCAGGAGGCAGCTGGTCAATGTTTCTCTCTCATTGATGTTTCTAGCTCTCTATCCTTCTCCTTTCCTCTCTGTAAAAAATCAATGAAATATATATTTTTAAAAAAAATAAAATATAAATGTTCATGCAAGTGGACAGACTCCAGGTAGCTGAGGGGCCCAGGTTGGGAAGTGCAAGGAGGGGTCTCAGGCCCATGGGCCACACTCACCCAGCTCCGTGTCTGTCATAGGCAGGTGGTTGTCCATCCATTCCTCCGACTTGACCAACACTGTGTCCACCCCACTCAGCACCATCTGGCCCACACGGGACCCCATGACCGTCTGAACACCGCTTGTCACCACGGACTTGGTCTTGTCCACGCCGCTCTGCACAGCTTCCCGGGTCACATCCACTGCCTCTGTCACTCTGGTGGTCACTGTGTCCTTGGCGCTGGCCATTGCTTCTCGGGCCCCGGACACCTTAGACGACACGAGCTCCTTGGTATCCGCCAGGACCTACAAGGCAGGCCAGCATCAGCATTTCTGCACTCCCTCTGTACCCAGGTAGTTCCAGCTCCTGGGTGATCCCAAAGAGTGATCACTGAATCCAGTGTTGCAGTTAAGACCAGTGGGGGCTATGCAGGAGGCAGCCAATTGATTTTTCTCTCTCATCAATGTCTCTAGCTCTCTCTGTCCCTTTGTCTCTTTCTAAAAATCAATAAAAACATATATTTTAAAAATCAATGGGAAAAATATCATCGGGTGAAGATTAACAACAACAAAAGTAACTATTTAAATTTAAATAATTAAAGTTAGTAATTGAGTTCTTCAATCACACTAGACACAGTTTAAAGACTCAATAGCCTTGTATGGCTCGTGGTTTTCATATTGGACAGTGAAGAGAAAGTACATATACCTCAAAGAAAGTTCTACTAAGCAGTGCAGAGCTAGAATCTTTCAGAGGGAAAGGAAGGCCCTACCTGGTTTGGCTCAGGGATAGAGTGTTGGCCTGTGGACAGAAGGGTCCAGGTTCCATTCCGGTCAAGGGCACATGCCTGAATTGCGGGCTTGATCCCCAGTAGGAGACGTGCAGGAGGCAGTCATCAATTATTCACTCTCATCATTAATGTTTCTATCTCCCATTCCCTCTCTCTTCCTCTCTGAATTCAATATATATATATATATATATATATATATATATATGATTGATTTTTTACAGAGAGGAAGGGAGAGGGAAAGAGAGTTAGAAACATCGATGAGAGAGAAACACTGATCAACTGCCTCCTGCACGCTTCCTACTGGGGATGTGCCCACAACCAAGATACATGCCCTTAACCGGAATTGAACCTGGGACCCTTGAGTCCACAGGCCGACACTCTATCCACTGAGCCAAACCAGTTAGGGCTCAATATATATATATATATATATTGATTAATAATAAATAAATAAAAATATATATTAATAACAATAAAAACTAAAACCCTGGTCCACAAAGAAGATACTGCATGTACAAAGGTCGTGGGCTAGGCCTGAGCAGGTGTTCATTGTTGTTGCTTCCCTCACCTCCCCAGAGTGAGTTCCACGAGGGCAACAACTGTCCCACCATTGTGTCTGGTATACACAGACACTGGTGTTACTGAACACAGAGTATGAAGGCCAACCTGGCTGGAATGGAGCAAGAGAGGTGGGCGATGAGGGCAGGGAGATGGTGGGGCCAGATCAGGTGGGGCCATGTGGGGGGGAAAGGCGGGGGGAGCTTTGGCTTTTTTTCTGGGCAAGTGGGAAATGAGGGGTTCTGCGCAGATCTGGCTGGCATTGAAATCATTCATCCACCTGCTCAGCGGGGAATAGATTTGGGGTGTGAGGGGGCATGCTCTTAGAAGAGAGGTCAGGGAGTAAGCTGACACACTTGTCTGTTTCACTAGTAGCTCAGGTGGACCACAGACTCAACACCCAGGTAGGTCCCTGTGCCCTCAGGGCTCCCGGCGGCGGCGGTCTGTACCTTCTCCGTCTGCTGCTGTAGGATAGGCAGGTTCTCTTCCAGCTTATCCAGCCCCTTATGGGCATATTCACTGGCTGTTGTGACTACAGGAGGAGGAACAAGACAGGAATATGATGGTTACTGCACATGAGCATCCCAAGGGGTCCCGGGAAGGTCAGCCACTATTTTGGGGGAACAGGGCCACGGGCGGGGCAGACCCTCCCAAAACAGCCAGGAAGGGAGGTTCCATGTTCTTGGGGCTTCACTCACTCTGGGGCTCCAGCTTGGACAGGATGGGCTGAGCCCCACTGACGGCAGCAGCTGTGAGGGTCTTGACGCCTTTCTCCGCCGCGTCGCAGACTGTCTTGACATGGGGGTGGCTCTCCTTGGTGGAGGTGTAGGCTGCCGACACCATGTTGCAGGTTGTGCTGATGAGGGGCATGTTGGCCACTCGGTCCACCACGCTGGGCTACGGGAGAAGCAGCTGAGGTGGGCCGGGCCGGGCCAGGCGTGGCAGGGTGCTGGCCCGGAAACTCGGGCACCAGCACTTTCCCTCTCACTCACAGCCAAGGAAACAGCTCAGCTCACCCTGGAGGTTGACCCACGAAGCTGCCCAAGCCGGAATTTCAGGGCTGCACTATGAGCTTCCTTTGTCTTAGCTCTGCGGCCCATGTGTTTGAATGTGTCTCTGACACCCACTGTGCGCCAGGTAGTGACAAGAGACAAGAATCCTACTCTCGAAGAGCTTATGGTCTGCAAAGTAGGTCCATAAGCCAAGTCATCCCACCACTGGATACTTTTATTCTTGTCTGTTTTTTTTCCTAATAGCTTGATTGAGATCAAGTTCATGCATCATAAATGTCACCGTTTTTTAAAAGTGCACAATTGAGTGATTTTTAGTAGACTCAGAAGGTTGTGCGGTCATCACCACTCATTCTAGAACTTCTCCGTCACCCCAAAAAGGAACCCTGTGACCATAACAGTCACTCATTCTCCCCTCCCTCCAGCCCTGGCTACTACTAGTCTGCGTCCTAGCTCTATGAATCTGACTATTCTGAACATTTCACATAAACAAAATCATATTCTCTGTGGCCTTCTGTATCTGACTTCTCCCTGAGTGATGTTTTCAAGGTTCATCTATGTAGCAGTATACATGAATGCTTCATTTTTTTTTAATTGTGAGAAAATGTAGGCAACATCAAATTGACCATTTTAACCATTTTTAAGTGTATAGTTCAGCAGCATTCACATTGTTGTACATTCAAATTGTTGCACCACACCATCTGTCTCCAGAACTTTCTCATCCTCCCAAACTGAAACTCTGTCCCCATAAACACTCAGTCCCCTGCCCCTGGGTCTCACCATCTGCTTTTGTCTCTGGAATCACACAGAGCTCGTCCTTTGTGTCTGGCTTATTTCACTGAGCATATCTTTAACGTTCATCTGTGGAGCAGGACCTGTCAGAACTGTATTCCTCCATACGGCTAAACACCATTCCACTGCTGCTGGTTTGTAAGAAAAGTTTTACTGGTGCACAGCTACGCCAGAATAGGTAAATCCACAGAGAGAAAGCAGAGTGGTGGCTGCCGGGGGCTGGGGGGTTGAGGTGGGGGAGGAAATGGGAGTGACTATGAATGGGGATGGGATTTCCATTCGGGCTGATGAGAAAGTTCTGGGATTAGAGAGTGGGATGGCTGCCCATTGTAAGTGTACTTAATGCCACTGCACTGGATACTCTTTGAAATGGTTAAAATGGCATATTTTTATGTTAAGTGTATTTTACCAGCTTAAAAAAAGAAATGGAGCGCTAACACACACCGCATAGATGAACCCCTAAAACATCACACTCAGTAAAAGAAGCCAGACACAAAGGATCTCGTAGAGACTGAAACTAGGGTAGTTGCCAAGGGAGAAGGGGAGTGGGGTGGGGGTTACTACTACTGGGTATTGGGTCTCTTTTGGGCAAGATGAAAAATGTTCTAAAACTATATGGTGGTGATGGCTGCAAAATTTGATAGTTCACTAAAAGTCACTGAGTAGCATCCCTCAGGGGTGAATTTAATGCTATGTAGGTGATACCACAATAGTCTATTAAAAGGGGCTTTTATTTATTTTTATCTATATATCTATATATTTATCTATGTCTACATCTATATTTATCTATATCTACATCTATACACACACACACATAACAGGGTGTGTGTGTATATATATATTACACACACCCTGTTTCCCCGAAAATAAGACAGTGTCTTATATTAATTTTTGCTCCCAAAGACGTGCTAGGTCTTATTTTCAGGGAATGTAGTATGTTTCCATGAAGTAGGTCTTATTTTCGGAGGATATCTTATTTTCGGGGAAACACCGTGTGCGTGTGCGTGTGTGTGAGTAATTTTTTAAAGAGGTAAACTAGTATGACTCAGTATTTGTGGAGTCTCAAACTTTCCATGCTTTGGAAGGCAGATAAGAATGGCAGAAAGTCACTCTTTGTCTCATATTGGATTATTTTGCATTGCTGACCAAGGCCTTGAAAGAAAGTCCGCATGACTTTGTGGTTCTAATTTGCAGCCTCTTGCCTCTATTATTGGTGAGTTCAATGGTCTCCCAGAATAGGAGTCCTTTGTTTTGCCTGTGTGAACAATATGAATTATATTCTCTGCTCACAGTAGGTATTACATAATTCTCAGCAATGTTTAGGGGAACTTCATCCCATATTGTAAAGAAGCCATGTGCCATTAAGTATGAAATTTCATATGCTGGTGTCATTTGCTGTAAGACTTTGAGGTTTATTTTTTTTCAATGTTTTATTATTATTTTTTCTTTCTTTTTTTATTTTAATAAATCTTTATTGCTCAGATTATTATAATTGTTTCTCCCCCACCCCCTAGCTCCCTTCCACCCTGTTCCCACCCCACCCTCTGCCCTTACCTCCCCCCCCATTGTCCTCATCCATAGGTGTACGATTTTAATCCAGTTTCTTTCTGCACCCCCACACCCTTTCCCCCCTGATAATGATCAATTCACTCCCTTTCTTTGCCCTAAAGGGGCTTTTATTTAAACTAGGGGCGGGGGAGGGGGGAAGGAATAGGGACTGACTTCTTGGAAGGGGGACCCTAAGAGAACCTTCAGAGGCAGAAGACATTTTTCTGGGTGGTGGGGAGCCAGGCAGTTTCAAACTGTACCCCTGTTCTCCCAAGAGGCCCTGAGATTCCCAGTTCTTCTGCCCCCATCTGTTAGTGGGGCACCTGTCAGAGGTCTGTCGGCTGACGCTCCCCACCCAGTCAGAAAGATGGCTCTTAACCCCCAGGTGCTGCCAGCAGCGCCCTGGCTTCCTTCCACGGTACCATGATGTGGCAAGCCTCACCCCGTACCCGCAGACCTTCCTCACCTGCTGGACAGGTTCTTCTGCTGTCACCTGGGTGTTGTCAGGGGCTTCTGTCTCATTGGTAGACATTTCTCAGAAGCACGCACTGTGGACAGATGGACTAGTCAGGTACAGTCCGTCCCACCCTTCTCTCCCTCCAGGAGGAAGTTCACACCTGCACTCTGACAACCCCAACACACCCCAATTCTGAGAGCCCTGCCTTTCGGTCATGAACAGGCGCCTGCGGGCCGTTCCAGAGCAGGTGGTGATTCAGCAGGACCGAGAGCCTGCAGTTCTAACAAGCCCCCGGGGCTGCTGCAGCTGACCAGGGCTATTCCTTGAAAGGTAATATCAGGGTGCAGCCCTCCGAGGGCTCACCTGCATCATTACTCCACAGACACCTATGAAGCAAAACTTCTGTGGACCGCAATTTGCCCGCAGCTACCAAGTTTCAAGACGCCTCTTCCCTTTGACCCAGAAACCTCACTGTGAGGACAGTCTTACACTTGGATTGCCAAGTGGGCAGAGGTGGTGTACCTGTGTTGTCCACAAGACACTGGTAGCCTGTTTGCCCAGCAGAAGGGGACTAAATACCAGATTAGCCCAGTCCCTGGGGAAAAAATGGGTATTTACATGTAATTGACATGGACCAAGATACTGCAAAGAGTCAAAGGTTTCAATGGGGTAATAGAAATGTTTACTTGAATTTGTACAGAATCTTTTTTTTTTTTTAAATAATCACCCAAGGATGTTTTTCATTGATTCTACAGAGACAGAGGAAGGGAGAGGGAGGGAGAGAAAACATCGATCAGTTGCCTCCAGTACATGCCATGACCAGGAATCCAACCTGAGACCCTTTAGTGCACAGGACATCGCTCCAAACAACTAAGTCACCCGCCAGGGCTGTCAGAATCTTTAAAGAGACACAGCTAACTGTTTAAGGTGGCCACCTTTCAGGGAGGCAGATCGGGTAGCTGCAGCAGGCTTCTGACTTTTAAGCCAGGTAGATAATATTACTTTAAAAAAAAAATTTTTAAGCTTAAAAAAAAAGGTAAAAGAAGCTATTAGAAAGACCATGCCTGGCTCCACTGCTAGTCAGACTCGGGTGTGTGAAGGGCGAGGGGCTCCTCCGATGAGTCTAATCACACATTTGCAGGTGGATGCGGGCCACACATGCGCTTCATTTTCCTGGCCAGGTGAGATGAGGTGGATAGAATATCCTCCCACTAGATTCCAGCAGCCTCAGCTCTGCCCACACTGCTGTGCTAACGTGTTGGGCAAGGAGCTTCCTCTCCGCTGGCCTCAGTCCTCTCCCCGTAAAATGGGGCTAACGGTAGTGCCAGCCTTACAGGCTGGCCCCACAGGCAGTTCTGGAGTGAGCCTGCTGAGAACGCCTGACCTTGATTCCTTCTAGAGCAGAGGTTGGCAAACTCATTAGTCAACAGAGCCAAACATCAGCAATACAATGATTGCAATTTCTTCTGAGAGCCAAATTTTTAAAACTTCAACTTCTTCTAACGCCACTTCTTCAAAATAGACTCACCCAGGCCGTGGTATTTTGTGGAAGAGCCACACTCAAGGGGCTAAAAGAGTTTGTTGACCACTGTTCTAGAGGAAAGAAGCCCAGATATGTTTCACCATCCCCAAAGTGCAACCTGATGTTTGTGTTTTTAAAATACATATATTTTTATTGATTTCAGAGAGGAAGGAAGAAAGAGAGGGAGAGAAATAGAAACATCAATAATGAGAATCATTGATTGACAGTCTCCTGCATGCCCCACACTGGGGATGGAGCCCACAACCCCGGCATGTGCCCTGACCAGGAACCCAACTGTGACTCCTAGTTCACAGGTCGACGCTCAACCACTGAGCCAAGCTGGCTGGGCCAACTTGATGTTTTGAGAGCACCAGTTCTGGAGTCTTAACCCGGTTTGCTTTTTAAAAAGGTTTTTTTGATTTTGAGAGAGAGAGAGAGAGAGAGAGAGAGAGAGAGAGAGAGAGAGATGGGGAGGGGGCAGAGAAACATCGATTTGTTGTTCCACTTACTTGTCCATTGGCTGGTTGGTTCTTATATGTGCCCTGCAACCTTGGCGCATCAGGATGACGCTCTAACCAACTGAGCCAGGGCAAAGCCGGGTTCTCTAAGGAGCTTTGCTCCTCTCTAGCAGTGGGAGCTTGAAAAGGCAGTGCCCCTCCTTGGAGCCTCGCTTACCACAGCTATACCTCTTAGCTTAGACAACCTTTCCTAGCTCAGAGTCCCCACAGATTTGGAGGAGATGCCGCTCATGTGGTGCTTCAGCCTGACACATAGTAGGTGCTCAATAAACAGATCCATGCCACACCACCTGACTGAGGTGTACCATCAGAAATGAGAGTCCTGCTTGTTACATAGGTCCCAGTTTGTTACAAAAGCGCCTCACCCAACTGGAAAGTGTCCCTGTTGATCATCACCTGAGTCCCCCTCACCTTCCCCTGAGCTCACCTGGGCAAGCTTAGAGGTCCTCCTTCCCACCCCCTGGAACCGGTTTAGCCAAGGACGACCCCTGCAGATGCCAGCACCCCATTCAAGTCCTGAGGGGGGGGGGGTTGTCTACAACCTGCCTGCAACGGGCTGGAACTGAGTGGAGTCACCCAGCCGTCCCGTGGCAGCCAGGATCGCTAAGATCCAAAGTTCCCCGAGACCGAGGTTCCAGGCCCAGCCCCTCCTCTCAGTCCCGACAGAGGTCCCAAGGCCTCAGATAAGGGTTAGGCCTTCCCTCCCCAGCGCTCCCCCCCCCCCGCGCCCACCTTGTGCAATCCGCCGGCCGCGCCCACCCAGGGGGGAAGGGGCGGGCTGGTCACTGTCCTCAGGGGTCAGAAGCGGGGGCCAGACCATTTGCGGGGTGGGGGCCGTGCTCCCCGGGGAGTGGCGGAGGGCGGGCTGGGCGGAATTCCGGGGCCGGACGGGCAGCGGCTCGCCACCAAACGGGCGCTTGGGAAGCAGATTCACTTCAAACTCGGCGAGGATGTGGTTTGGGACGGGGGTTTGCCCCCTACCCCTTCCTACGGCCGCTTCTGGGGGGCTCTTTCGCAACTCCCCCCGAAAGTTCCAGGAATCGGGAGGAGAGCGGAAGCCCCAGGAATCGGGAGGAGGGCGTTTGAAAGTCTGAGGAGCCTGGTCCACAAGTTGGATTGGGGGCGGGGGCCCCCAGCCCCTGGAGACCCCTCCCCTCAGGCCGCGGGGGCCAGCCGAGCCCCGAGGAAGGCCCTCCCCGCTGCTTCCAACCCTAGGGCGCCCCAAGACCCTAGGGGGCCCCGCCCCCCACCTCAACCGGGCACCCCGCCTCTCACCGCCGTCAGCGGGACGTCCGGGGCGCGGCGACCGGGACTTTGAGGCTAACTCCGAAACCGGCCGGCCGGCCCTAGGGAGGGCTTTTATAGGGGGGCGGGCCCGGGAGTGACGGCCCGGAGGACCAATCCGGTTGGGGGGCCTCCCAGGCCACGCCCCCTCCGCCCCGGGACGTTGGAGCCCCTAGTCAAGTCCGGGCGGGGCCGGGCGGGGGCGGGCACGCGCTCTCTGCACATGCCGGGGGGTTGCGGAGACCCCGTAGGACGCGGATCCAGCCCCATCTAGACACGCTCAGAACTTGGCCCCGGGAGGGGAGCGCTGTGCTGGTGTCCGCCGGGGCCCCCTTCCTCCGGTGGCCAAACCAGGGCTGTAAATGTGTGTCAGAGACCACGTCCCCACCGAGGGCACCAGAGTGAGGGAGCCACACGCGACCCGACATTTTGACAGTCTTAACCACATCGGTGAGCAGATCTCTGGTGCCTTCTTCGCTCCCTGAGCTGCAGAGCGCCCCTGACTTCTCCAACACCTGCGTCCCCATTTCCCCGTCTTACCGGAGAGAAAACAGGCCCAGAGACCGCCCACCCAGGCAATGCAGGGAGGAAGTCCTGGGCGTGACTCTCGGACAGATCCCTTCCTGAAGCCACACCCATTTGGATTTCTCCCCCCTTCCAAAATAACTGTCCTCTTCGTCTATAAACCGAGTTCTCCACTCAAATGTCCCCAGGCGTGGCAGCATGCCCTACCTAGACAGGGCAGAGCATTGTCCTGGGGAGAACCTCGTTGGGATGGTGGGTCCTCGGGAATTCCGGACTGTACAGCACTGTCCTGCCTTTTAGAAAACTGCTGGAGCCAATAAAACCCCGTCGGGGGCCACCAGTTTGCCACCTCTGCTAAATTATGTGGGTTGAGGTGAAACTTCTGGAACTTCCAGAAAGAATATGGAACCCTAGCCAGATTGGCTCAGCGGCTAGAGCATCAGCCTGTGTGGACTGAAGGGTCCCGGGTTCGATTCTAGTCATCGTGGCACATGCCTGGGTTGTGGGTGAGATCCCCAGTGTGAGGTCTGCAGGAGGCAGCCAATCAATGATTTTCTCTCATCATTGATATTTCTATCTCTCCCTCTCCCTTCCTCTCTGAAATCAATAAAAAAAATATTTAAACACACAAAATCACACAGTTCTAAAGTCATATAACTCTGAAGTCACTGGTAGCCCTGACAGTGTTGTGCAATGGTTGAGCATTGACCCATGAACCAAAAGGTCAAAGGTTTGCTTTCTGGTCAGGGCACATGCCTGGGTTTCAAGCTCGATCCCCAATAGGGAGCATGCAAGAGGCAGCCGGTCAATGTTTCTTTTTCTTTTCTTTTTTTAAAATATATTTCATTGATTTTTTTTTTTTTTTTTTACAGAGAGGAAGAGAGAGGGATAGAGAGTTAGAAACATCGATGTGCACACCCCCTACTGGGGATGTGCCTGCAACCAAGGTACATGCCCTTGACCAGAATTGAACCCGGGACCTTTCAGTCCACAGGCTGACGCTCTATCCACTGAGCCAAACCGGTTACGGCAATGTTTCTTTTTCATTGGTGTTTCTATCTCTCTCCTCTCTAAAAACAACAAAACATTTTTAAAAATTTAAAAAATAGCTCTAGCAGATTTTGCTCAGTGGATAGAGCATCGGCCTGCGGACTCAAGGGTTCCAAGTTCTATTCCAGTCAAGGGCATGTACCTTGGTGGCGGGGACATCCCCGATAGGGAGTGTGCAGGAGGCAGCTGATCAACGTTCCTCTCTCAATTGATGTTTCTGACTCTCTCCCTCTCCCTTCCTCTCTGTAAAAGATCAATAAAATATATATTTAAAATTTTTTTTAAATAAAATTGTGTTTCTTAATAAATAATTGGCAGTTTTCAGCTTCTGAGTGGCCTTCAGCACTGGGACGTGGCCAAAATGTCCATGGTCAAGGGGTTGTAACCCAATTCTGATTTGGAAAATAATGTCCTAGTGATTTTGCCCCACCTCCTGCTGAACAAAAAGAGGAGGCTTGCTCATTTCCTTCCATGATGTGGGGCTCAACCCCCTCCCTGAAGTCCCCAGTGAGCGAAGTCAAGGACGTTTGCCAGTGAGCATGTGCACATGTGGTGGAGGAGGGGAAGGAAAAAGCAGCTGCACCACTACTTTCACCACCACTGCCCAGTCCTCCTTCCAGCCTTCCTGCCCGCCCCCCTCCTGTCTCCCCCACGCTGGGGGTTGCCAGATAAGACACAAGATGCTCAGCTCGCTTCCAATTCAGAAGGAAGACCTTTTGGGGGGATAAGTATATCACATGTGATATTTGGGATAATCTTATACTAAAAATGTATTCATCGTTGATCCTTTTTATTTTGTTGGTTATCCTTAAACCCATTTCCCTTTCTCTGCCCCAGCCACGTCTTCATGGAAAATCTGTCACCTCCCGGCCTCGGGAGCTCCTGGACAGGTATTGCCCTCAAGGAAAGGTGATGTCATACCTCCATTTGGACCCAGAGTTGTCTGTCTTCTAAGTCATTGTTTCTTAGATTTTTGTGTGCTGCCTCCTTTGCCTCTTCCCCACTTCCCCCTCTACCTCCTCACACTCCCTTCTCTCGTTCCTCCCTCTCCTCCAGTTCCTCCTCCTCTTTTTCCCTCTCCCCGGGCTCTTCCCTCTCTCTTTCTTCCTCTTTCTCCTCCTCCTTCCTCCTTTCCCTTTCTCCTCCACTACACCGCTCGAGAAGCAGGCCAGCCGTGTGCCACAAGGTGGTGCTGCTGGCCCCAGATAGGTCTCTGCCTGGTCCAGGTGTCCTTTGTCTGCCCTCTGACACTTGCCTCCTCCATTCATTCATTTATCAAGCGTCTCCTATGATGTGTAAGCCATACCAGGCCTGGCCTTGAGGACCCAGTAGTCACTGGATTTTCATCCATTCAGCAGACAATTATTAAGCACCTGCTGTGTGCCTGGCCCTTGCTAGGCAGCCCTGGGGACCTGGTGTCCACCTCAGCCTTCCCGGCACTCGTAGTCCAGTAGGGAGACACACATGTGACCAGCAGGACCGCACTAAGACCTTCACATGCCCAGGGCACTTTTGCCAACACAGGTCCCTCCCTCCATGAAAAAAAAAAAATGCTACAAATGATCTTTTACAGCTGCCTTCGTATCATTTTAATTAATTTTGTTTTCTCCTGATTTTCAAAGAAATTAAAATAAAACCATTTTGTTCATCCCTAAAAGTGTTGCGGAACCTGAGTCTCCTGTGTCTGGTGGATGAGTTGGCTCCGGTGACCAGGTGGATGAAATAGAGAGTGATCAGGACTGTGAAGGGGGTGCACAGGCATGGTGGAGCCCAAAGGAGGGTGGGGAATGGGGTGGGGGGTGGGTCCTGAAAGGCTTCCAGGAGGAGGTGATGTCTAAGCTGAGGCCCAAGACAAGAAGAGGGGTCAGGCAGGTGTAGGTATTGGAGAACTGTTCCAGGCAGAGGGATCAGTGCCTTCAGTGAAGGTACAGATGAGGCTGGAGGGTAGAATGTTGCGGGGGTCGGGGTATCAAAGAGGAGAGAGGGAGTTAGAGTTAGGTTGGCAAGGGCCAGACTGACAGAGTCCTGAGGGCACTGGGGAGCCACAGAAGACTCTAGAGCAGAGTCAGGAAGACAGGTTGGAATATTCGAAAGATCCCTTGGGCCTCCCTGTGGAGGCCCTGAAAAAGGAAAGACCTGGAAAAGGAAAACAAGCCCACCTTTTTTCTTTTTTTAAAATATATTTTATTGATATTTTACAGAGAGGAAGGGAGAGAGAGAGAGCTAGAAACGTCAATGAGAGAGAAACATCGACCAGCTGCCTCTTGCACACCCCCTACTGGGTATGTGCCCGCAACCAATGTACATGCCCTTGATCAGAATCGAACCCGGGACCTTTCAGACCGACGCTCTACCTCTGAGCCAAACCTGTTTCGGCAAGCCCACCTTTTTAATTTTATTTTTATTTATTTATCTATTAAAATATATTTTTCTTGATTTCAGAGAGGAAGGGAGAGGGAGAGATAGAAACATCAATGATAAAAGAGAATCATTGATCGGCTGCCTCCTGCACGCCCCCTACTGGGGATCAGGCCCATAACCTGGGCATGTGCTCCTGACCGGAATCGAACCTGGGACCCTTCAGTCCCAGGCCTACGCTGTATCCACTGAGCCAAACCGGTTTTGGCAAGGAAGTATTCATTAAGTGCCTCCTGTGTGCCCTTCTGGGGATATGGTGGCAGTGAACCAGGAAGAGAAAACCCGCTGCTCTCCTGGAGGGAGACGGAAATACAAAACTACGAAGTACACATTACAGAGTCTATTGGAAGGTGGCGTGAGCTGTGGAGAACACTGCAGCAGAAAGGAGGATGGAGAGTCGGGGCGGTCTGTGGTTTTTAAACAAAGTGGACAAGGGAGACCTCACTGAGGTGGTGACATTTGAGCTGAGACCTCCAGGAGGGAGGTGGCTGAACTACCTGAGTGGTTCTCTGGATGAGGTGTGCATCCGGCAGCAGCGACCACTGGTGCAAAGGTCCTGGGGTGGGACTCTGCCCTGTTGCAGGGACAGGGAGGAGGCCGTGTGGATGGAGCAGAGTGAGTGGGGGGGGGGGGGAGAAGAGGGGAGGCCAGGGAGGAGTTGGGGTGGGTCCTACAGGGCCTTGGGAGAGCAGGGAGGACTCGGGCTTCTGTCAGGAGGAAGATGGGAGTCCTGGAGGTCTGAGGATGGAGGAACAGGACCGGACTCAGGTTGGGGCCATGGGCTAAGCTTGGGGTCCTGAGAGGACAGAAAGCTTTTGGGACAGCAGAGCAAAGCAAGGAAGAGCAGTAGAGTCGGGGGCAGGTGGGAGCTCATGTCCCCTTAGCAGTGTGTGCAGGGGAGAGGGCAGATGGGAGAGAGACTGCAGAGAGGAAGAGTGGACAGGCCAAGGTTCAGAAGGTGAGGTTAACACGGGCCTCTGGCTGGGAGCCCTTGGGTATTGGGGGGGGGGGGTGGGCGAGACACAGCAGGGCCATCTCTGAGGCTAGGACAGCTGAAGAGCAAGTTTGGGGGGATGTTGGTGAGCCCAACTTTGCTTCTCCCAGAACCCCCGGCCTAGGATGGCAGGCTTATCGGATAAAAATATGCGACACCCAGTTAAATGTGAATTCCAGGCACACAAAAAATACTTGTAAGTAGGGAGGGAGGGTATGTATAGGAGATGGGGGGGGGGGAGCAATGGTAAGCTATGTACACATATAATACCTTAATAAATTTTAAAAAATAATAAAACTATGTACACTTATACTGGGCGATTTGTAAATAATAAATACATTTTAATGCTTATTAAAAACAATACTTGTAAGTAGAAGTTTGTCCTAAACATTGCAAAGGACATGCGAATGCTAAGAAATGACTTGTTTACCCATGTGTCCTGTATTTTTTTTTTCTGGTGGCCCAAACCCAGCCATTACAGGCCTGCCCGTGTCTTCCCCTGAGCCACAGAACCAGCCCGTGGGGGACGCCTGACCGGCCGCGGCTGCCCCGTGGCCAGAAGGCAAGGTTTTGTCTCCTCCGGCCCGCTAGCCGAGGAAGCTGGGGGCTTTCACGGGCAGGCCCAGGCCTGGCCTGTGTCCGGCGCCACCTCCCAGCCCCTCCCCCAGCCTGCCCCTCCCCCGCGGCGCCAGCTGTCCAGCGCCTCCTGCCCGGTCACCTGGGTTGGAGGGGGGGAGGGGACGTGTGCTAAGACACACTGTCCCTGGGCCAGCCCATCCCAGGCCAGGCGGGTCCCGCTGGGCACCCTCAGCCCCAGAACGCCAGGCCAGGGGTCCGGCCGAGGGAAGGAATGCACGGGCTTTTGTTTCCTCCCCCCACCTCCACCCTGCCTTCCTGGCCTGGGTGGCCCACCCAGCTCCCAGCCAGGCATCTGAGGCCCCCTGGCCTTAAAGTGAAGTTCGGGAGGCAGAGCGGGCGGACTTCCTCGTCAGAAGGCACCGGAAGGACAGAGGCCGAGGGCCCGCTTACCAGGAACTAAGGCCCTCCAGGCTGCCGCCACCACCCCCACACTGGAGGCCTTGTCTAGCGTGGCCAGGCCCGGACACTCAGGACACGGCTCTCCGAGTGCCAGCTGCCGGGACGTGCCAGTCACGTTGGCAGGGAAAGAACACGCAGTTCTTGGCTCCCCTGGCTGCCCCTTTGTTCCCAGGCAGAGATGGGGGGCTGTTGTCCTGGCAACCAGCCCTCCCCTCCACACGCCAAGGAGTGTCTTGAGGTTCTGAAGACTGGAGGCACCTGGGACCTGGGAGTCCTGGCCAGAGAGGGTCCCCTGTCCCCCAGGGGGGCAAAGGAGGCCCCTCCCCCAGCCAGCCTGTCTGCTCAGAGCACGGGAGGCTCAGAAAGGGGGAGGCCAGGTCACCCCCGGAGACTGGTGACGGGGAGGACATTCCCATGGGCAGGCTTTGTGCTGGCAGTTGGGGGCCCCCCTCCCGCCCGCCTGATCTGTGTGCCCTGGCTGCAGCTGGTGCTGGTGGCTTTGGTTGGGGAGGGGGAGGGGAGGAGGAGTGGGATGTTATTTTGAGGGTGGAGGCAAGGGAGCGTGAGACACACCTCCCCGGCAGGAAGTAGGACGGGGCCAGCTGTGTTCTCTGGTTGGCCCACCTGGTCCTGTGGGCACCACGGACCACCGCACAGGAAGTGTTCCCAACGCCCGCCCGCCCGTGTGGTGCCCTGAACCTGGGGCCCGGAGAGGCCGCAGCCAGCGGGGAGGGTGCAGGGGCCGAGAGACTGTGGGTCCGAATCTTCCAGAAGACCCCAGGGGTGGTGAGTGCTGTGACCACTGACTTTGGCTGATAAGGTTTGCGGACTGTGGCTCATGTAATCCCACGTTCCTCAGGAGGGAGGGGCTGTTGATGAAGCTCAGAGACGTGTGACACGCCCAAGGTCACACAGCAAATGGACAGAGCTGGGATTCTCATTAGCATTTGCTCTCAGATCTACTAACTCAACACAGGCTCCCAACCCTACGGCGTGAGCAGGAGTCCCAGCCAAGGCGATCCTTGGCGTCCGGGGGGTGTCTGGGGACTTTTTGGTTGTCCTGACTAGGGGGTGCTCCTGTCATCAAGTGAATGGGGGTCAGGGAATGCTGTTCAACACCCCACAGTGCCCAGGATGGCCCCACCCAGGAAATGATCCAGCCCCAAACGTAGTGTCTTGCAGAGGTGAAAAAGTAATAACATTAATAGTAATAGTTGTTTTTATTAGATATTATCTCCATGTTGCAGATGCGGAAACTGAGGTTCAAAAAGCCTTTCTTTGGGCTTCTGGGTCTCCCCAGGTACCCACTATCCTTAGCTGCTTCCCTAGTGCTTTTTAAAGCTTTGCATTAAGGAAAACTGAGGCCCAGTGCCAAGCTATAAATGAAAGCTCGAACCTACAACATCAGCACAAGCTCCTCTGCTCTATTGGTGTAGAAGTCCCTTTTCACACCTCAAGCCTGCAGTGGCTGTGCTGGCTCGGACACACTGTTGGGTCCCCATCCCAGCTCGCAAGTGATGCAGAGGGACCCGGGCCAGCGATGTCACCTGCCTCAGCAGTGCATCTCTGTGACAGGTCCCTTCCTTTTTAGCTGAAGCAGTAACAGTAAGAGGCTCTGTGTTTCACAGGTGGTATGTACCGTGGCTAGGGGGTCTAATTCTGGCTGTGAGGACTTGGGGAAATCACTGCACGTCTCTGAGACTCAGTTGCCCCATCTGTAAAATGGGATGATGATGGTTGTCCTGAATTCAAAGACAACGGAGAGAATTAAATGAGGCAATACATTTCTCAGCACAGTGCCTGGGACACAGTAAGTACCATATAATGGTTGGATGGTGTTATTATTTAAAAATTTTTAAATTGTGGTAAAAGCCGAAATCAGTTTGGCTCAGTGGATAGAGCGTCAGCTTGCAGACTAAAGGGTCCCAGGTTTGATTCCAGTCAGGGGCATGTACCTTGGTTGCGGGCACATCCTCAGTAGGGGGTGTGCAGGAGGCAGCTGATCGATGTTTCTCTCTCATCGATGTTTCTGGCTTTCTATCCCTCTCCCTTCCTCTCTGTAAAAAAAAAAAAAAAAAAAAAAATCAATAAAATATATTTTTAAAGTTGTGGTAAAATATACAAATCATAAAATGTAACTTAACCATTTTTAAGGGTACCATTCATATTGTTATGCAACCATCTTCATCACCCATTCCCAGAACTTTTCTGTCTTCCCAAATTAAAACTCTGTCCCCATTAAACACTAACTCCCCATTTCCCTCCCACCATCTACTTTCTGTCTCTGGATCTGACTCCTGTAGGGACCTCATGGGAGTGGAATCACACAGTATTTGTCCTTTTGTGTCTGAGTTGTTTCACTGAGCCTCAAGGTTCATTTGTGTTGTAACGGGTGTCAGAACTTCCTTCCTTTTTAAGGCTGCGTAATATTCCATTGTCTGGGTGGACTGCATTGTGTGTATCTTTTCATCCATCAGTGGACACTCAGGTTGCTGGACCAGATTGGCTGCCTCCTGCATACCTCCATTGTTACTACAATGTAAAGGTTGAAAATCTGAAAGGATTTTGAAGGTGGATCCAATGGGTTATGCTGATAAATTTGTTGGGAAATATGTTTTTTTTTAAAATAGATCCACAGCCCTGGCCAGTTTCTCAGGGGTTAGAGCATCGGCCCACAGACTGAAGGGTCATGAGTTCGATTCCCCATCAAGGTCTCATACTTTGGTTGCAGGTTCAATCCTTGGCCCCAGTCAGGACACGTGACAGAGTCAACTAGTCGATGTAACTCTCACATCAATGTTTCTCTCTCTCCCCCTCTTCCTCCCTTCCATTCTCTCTCTAAGGATCAATGGAAAAAATACCCTTAAGTAAGGATTAAAAATAATAAGAAGAAAAATAGATCCACAAATTATTATTATTTTAATGATTTTCAAAAATATATATTTTATTGATTTTTCGCAGAGAGGAAGGGAGAGAGATAGAGAGCTAGAAAATTGATGAGAGGGGAAACATCGACCAGCTGCCTCCTGCACACCCCCACGCCCATAACCAATGCACATGCCCCCGACCAGAATCAAACCTGGGACACCTCAGTTCGCAGACCGATGCTCTATTCACTGAGCGAAACCGGTTTCGGCTTATTTTTATTTTTGATCCACAAATTATTTTAAAGGTGGAGGCTAATTCTCCTCAGGTATGTGGGCTGAATTTAGTGAATTGTGTCTCACAAATAAAATATGGTAGAAGTGATTGAGTTTGTCACTTCTGAGATCAGGTCATAAAATGCATTCCATTCCTGGCCTCCTTTCTCTCTGTCTTGGATCACTTCCTCCAGAGGAAGCCGGCTACCCTGTGGTGAGGACACCCAAGAAGCCCTCCTGGTAAGAAACTGAGTCTTCCCACCACAGCTATGTGAGAGCGAGATCTTGCAAGCCACTCCTGCAGCACCAGTCAAGCCTGTTATAATTATAAATAATTATTAAGAATTATTTAGGCCCTGGTCAGTGTTGTCCCATGTACCAAAAGGTTGCTGGTTCAATTCCTGATCAGTGTCATGTATGGAGAAATCCTAGGGTAGACCTATGGCTAGAATAAGCAAATCTCAGTTTCAGTGGAGTTTGTTTATTCAATAAAGTTTTATTTCTTGTTGTATGTGACAATCAAGTGCAGATCAAGTTTCCTGGGCAGCTCTCTTCCAGTCCTTTCCAAACACTTGGCAAAAGGGGAAAGAAGGAACAAGACACCTCTGGAAAGTTTTTAATGGATCTGACTGGAAGTTATATCACTTCCTCTTGCATTCCAAGTCAGAGGCCAAGTCAGTCACATGGCCTCACCTAACTGCAAGGGATGCTGGGAAATGTAGTCTAGCCCTGTGCCCAGAAGAAAATATTTTGACATTGAACCTGTTGGTGCCACAGTATTATTTTTAAAAAAATATATTTGTAGCCGAAACCAGTTTGGCTCAGTGGTAGAGCGTCAGTCTGCGGACTGAAAGGTCCCGGGTTCGATTCTGGTCAAGGGCATGCACATTGGTTGCGGGCACATCCCCGGTACGGGGTGTATAAGAGGCGACTGGTCAATGTTTCTCTCTCATTGACGTTTCTAGCTCTCTATCTCTCTCCCTTCCTCTCTGTGAAATATCAATAAAATATGTTTTTAAAATATATATATTTATATTGATTTCAGAGAATAATTGAGAGGAAGAGAGAGAGAGAAAAAAGAATCATTGATTGGCTGCCTCCTGCATACCTCCTACTGGGGATAGAGACTGGAATCAAACCTGGGACTCTCTGGTCCGCAGGCTGATGCTCTATCGACTGAGCCAAACCAGCTAGGGTGGCATCACAGTATTATTATTGTCTTAGTTATTTCTGTTATTATTCAGACCTAGCAGCTTCCTGAACATATTTCTACTCCCATGCTTTTTTCTCAACTCTATTCCATCCACAGGGTCAGTGGAGTGATTTTCAAACCTATTTTATGAAATCCTAACTCTCTATCCCATCAAGAAAAAAAACCACACAAAAAAAACCACTCCAAATATTTCACGCCAAGTTCAGTGCCCTTGGCCTAGCGTTTCCAGAGTTCAAAATGATCAAACAGTGGAATACGGGTGTCCGCGTATTCCGCGTATAAACCTTGAAGGTCATCGGTATTTCAGGTCCTAGCAGAGGAAGGGGAGTGGCTCTGCCAGTCACGTCTGGAAGGTTTCCTGAAAGAGGAGTCCCTGATGCTGTGTCCTTGAAGAAAGCAGAAGCCCAAAATCCCAAATCTGAGGCGTGGGGGAATGAGTGGGGTGTGGCATCAGGGAAGTCAGGGAAGAGGATGACGCAGGAAAGGATATACTCAGCTCAAAGGAATGCCTGGCCGAGATCAGAAAAACAACGGTGTGGGTGGGGAGTAGGGTGAGGTGGGAGAGGGAAAGCTCCTCTTTGCAGAACAATTCAGGTTGTATATGTAGAAGGAATCTATAGGTTTAGAAAAATCATTGTTTTGCCCTGGCCGGTTTGGATCAGTGGATAGAGCGTCGGCCTGCGTACTGAAGGGTCCCAGGTCAAGGGCATGTACCTTGGTTGCAGGAGGCAGCTGATTGATGTTTCTAACTCACCCATCTCCCTTCCTCTCTGTAAAAAATCAATAAAATATATATATTTTTTAAAAAGAAAAATCATTGTTTTGAAATCACCAATGAAATAACTGATTCAAGCAAAGGGCACCTATGGAGGCAAAACCTACCAGGTGAAAAGTTGCATGAGACAAGGTGGTCACAGACTGCTTATTTTATTTATTTTTAAAAATATTGATTTTTTTTTTACAGAGAGGAAGGGAGAGGGATAGAGAGCTAGAAACATCAATGAGAGAGAATCATCAATCAGCTGCCTCTTGCACACCCCCCACTGGGGATGTGCCCGCAACCACAGTACATGCCCTTGACCGGAATCGAACCTGGGACCCTTGAGTCCCCAGACCGACGTTCTATCCACTAAGTTAAACCAGTTAGGGTCAGACTGCTTATTAGTTATAAGGCATAAGGCGCCTCCAATGGGGAGATCTGATTGACACCACTGGAACCAAGTGGTCAAGATACACATCACTAGTCACGTGACAAAGCAGCATCATGTGCCACCTAGTACCACGCACTGAGGGGAACGCAGTATCACTTCTGAAATCTCAGCCTGGACCTAATCAGGAGGAAACACCAAGGGTGGGTGACTCTGTAAGACAACTGGCCCTGACCCCTGAATGACAACAGTTGTGAAGCACACAGACAAGCAAGGGGAGTGTTCTCGATGAAAAAAGACAAAACAAACAAACAAAAAAAAAATGTGTGATCCTTATCAGACCCTGGATTTGTCTCCACCTCCTTGCCACTCCTCCCTCCACAAAAGTCCCAACTATGAAAGACACATTCAGTGAGAATGTAAAATAATGTAGCTGCTGTAGCATATGGCAAAGCAGTTCCTCCAACAATTAAACATGGAATTCCCACATGGGCCAGCAGCCCACTCTGGGTACACACACAAAAGAATTGAAAGCAGGGTCCCCAGATTATTTATCTGTGCACCCATGTCCATAGCGGCAGCATTATTCACAAAAGCCAAAAGATGGAACAACTTAAATGTCTATGGATGGGCGAATGGATAAACCCGATGTGGTCCCCATCACACACTGGAATACTCTTCAGCCTTAGAGGGAAAGAAATTCTGACTAACGCTGCAACATGGGTGAACCTTGAGGACTTGATGCTCAGTGAAGGACAGATACTGTGTGATTCCACCCACATGAGGTCCCTAGAGGAGTCAGACCCATAGAGACAAGAAGGAGATGGTGGGAGCCAGGGGCGGGAGGGTGGAGAGGGGAGGAGAATGAAGAGTTTCAGTTTGGGAAGATGAGAAAACTCTGGGGGTGGATGGTGGTGATGGTTAAAGAACAATGTGGCCCTAGCCGGTTTGCTCAGTGGACAAAGCATCGGCCTGTGGACTGAAGGGTCCCAGGTTCCATTCTGGTCAAGGCAACCAATCGATGTGTCTCTCTCACATCAATGTTTTTTTTTTCTCTCTCTCTGTCTCTCCCCCTCCCTTCCACTCTCTCTAAAAATCAATGGGAAAAATATCCTCAGGATTAACAAGAACAATGACAAAAAAGAACAATGTGAATGTGCTTACTTAAAAATGGTTAAGATGGTACTTAATGTGCACTTAAAAATGGTTAAGATGGTAAATTTTATGTACTGTATTTTTACTAAGATAATAAAGGCGTGTGGGACAGTGGGGAATTGGAATATGTAGCACACAACTGAGAGGGTTGTGCTGCCTCTGTGAAAGCCCCGAGAGTGATCATGGTACTGTCCTTTCCTCGGAGACACTTCTGATTCTCAGCATATGGGGTGGAGCGCCAAGCATCCCAACAAAGTACCGTGATGCTGCAACTGACTTCAAAGCTGTTAGGGAGAAAGAGGAAGAGGGAAAATGGTCAATATGAACCACTGGAGGGGGGGAAGATCACGTGTCTATTGTATCGGTCTTGCAACTCTTTCCCCTAAGATTGGAATTTCTCCAAATAAAAAGCCTACGATAATAAGAATACAAGGACAGTGAGGCGACAAAGGTCCTCCAAACCCTAGAGGTGAATATTCCTGTTCTCTCCATTTTACAGATTGGGAAACTGAGGCCCAGAGAGGAGAAATCACCTGCCCTAAAGCAGAAGTAGGGGTAGTATAGTGAGGTGTAACAACCCCAAATGAAATCTGAGGCCTGCTCCTGGTTCAAAAGTGCCCCCATCCTGACTGCTGCCACCCCCTGTGAGGGGCATTCACCATGACTTAGGACCTACCTCTGGTGCCTGAAATGCTGCCTGTCCCGAACGCGGTTGTTATGCACCTGACCCCTGAACAACGCGGTCTGAACTTCAAGGGTCCGCTAATACCCAGATTGGTTCAATTGACCCACATAGTCCAAACCTGTGTTGTTCAAGGGGCAATTGTATCTCATTCTACAGACACTTGGGGGCTGGGTGGTGCTGGGCTCTGAGGAGGACTCTGCCATGGCTCCCCCAGCTCGGTTTCCCCCAGGCATAGAGCAGCGAAGGCACAGCCTTTGCAGTGCACGTGGTCAGGACTGGATGCAGGAAGGGGACGGGCCTTGGCTCTGTAGCGCTGAAGAGCACAGCCCTTCTGGACATGATTCGGGGGATATGGGGATGGCCCAGACTTGGCCTCAGAGCCTCGAGGATGCTCAGGCTGGGGCTGAGGACATTCGGGCAAGCAAGGCCATCCCCATCTCTCCTTCCTCCCCAAAAAAGCTTTTTTTTTTTTTTTTTTTGGTGAGTTTCTGGAAAGTGGAACAGCCGGATGATGCACTGGAAGCCAGCCCCCGACCCCCACGCCAACTAGCTCTTTTGCAGCTATCCTAAGAATGTGCTTATGAGGGCTCTCTCCCTCTATCTCTCCAAAAAATAAAAAATAATTTAAATTTGTGCATTCTATTCACTTTGTTGCGTCCCCCCCACCCCAGCCCCGCTGACACACAAAGTTTTATTTAAAACAGTGGCTCAGTTGGAGCTACCCACTTTCTCTTCTGGAATCTTCCAAGGACTGGGGAGGGGGCTGCTATTCAAATGTGGGTATTTTGCCGCCTGTGGCTGCCTGGAGTATTTCGGAGTCATTAGCCAAAGGGAACACACTCTGGTCCATTCCTCTATTCCTGACGACGCAGGGCCTTGTTGGCCAAGGCAGTTGCCGTGAGGACCTGATGGAGGTTTTAAGTCAAGGGGTGAGGTGGCCTGATTTGTGTGGAGAGTCCGTGAGTTGCTTGGGGAATAGGATTGTAAGATAAAACTCAGGCTGCCCAGTTAAATTGGAATATCAGACAAACAACGAATGAAGTGGTTTTTTTTGTGTGTGTGTGTTTTTTCCTGTTAATCCTCACCCAAGGATAATTTTTCCATTGATTTTTAGAGAGTGGAAAGGAGAGAGAAAGAGAGAAGCATCGATGTGGGCGAGAAACATATATTGGTTGCTTCCTATACACACCCCAACCCCCTAACGCTAACCGAACCCCAACCCTTCAACCAGGGAGAGGATCTAACCTGCAACCAGGTTATGCCCTTGACTGGGAATTGAACACAAGACCCTTTGGTATGTGGCTGATGTTCCAACCATGGAGAAACACTAGCCAGGGATGAATGAAGTTTTAAAATGTATTTTTACTGATTTCAGAGAGGAAGGAAGAGGGAGAGAGAAACATGAATGATGAGAGAGAAACATTGGCTGCCTCCTGCACACCGGATCAAGCCTCCAACCCAGGAATGTGCCCTTGACTGGAATCAACCTGGGACCCTTCAGTCCACAGGCCAATGCTCTATCCACTGAGCCAAACCGACTAGTGCTGAGGGAGGCTTTTAAAACAAAGGTATATCCCAGGAATGGTGTGGGATGTACTTATGCTAAAAAAAAAAAAAATAAATGTCCCTTTGAAATTCAAATTTAAGTGGGCATCCTGGCTTTTGTTTGCAGGGAGGGAGACATGGTCAGGAGCCAGGAGATCCAGGTGCAGTCACTGCACTGGTCCAGGTAAGCAATGATGATGGATGGATGGAAGCAAGGTGGAGAGAAACGGGAGGATTCTGGGTAGATTTAGGAGAAGGAGCCCCTAAGTTTTGCTGATGGATTGGACATGCAGATATGCATGCCCTTGGCTGGGGGGACTTTGGGGAGCCCAGGAGCCAAGGTGGGCTGAGTGGAGGAGGGCCAGGAGCTGATGTGGGTAAGAGGCCTGCAGATGCAGTCCTGGGACTCAAGAACCACCTTCTTCCCCTCTGAATTGCTCCAGGCCAGCGTCTCCCCCTCCACACTCCTGACATTTGGATGTGGGTCAGTCTTTCGGTTGGGGCTTCCTGGGTACTATGGGTGTTGAGCAGCATCCCCAAGTCCCAATGACTTAGTGCCAGAAGCACCCCCTCCCCAAGTCATGGTCCAGTGTCCCCTGGAAGACAGAACCACCTCTGGCTGAGGACCCCTGGTCCAGGCACTAAAGACCCCAGTGAGGCCTGATCAGCGTGGCTCAGTGGTTGAGCATCAACCTATGACCTAGGAGGTTGGGGTTTGATTCCAGGTCAGGTCACATGCCTGGGTAGCAGACTCGATTTCCAGTGTGGGGCGTGCAGGAGGCAGCCTATCAATGATTCTTTCTCATCATTGATGTTTCTATCTCTCTCTCTCCCTCTCTGAAATCAATAATATATATTTTAGCCCTAACCGATTTGTCTCAGTGGATAGAGCGTCAGCCTGTGGACTGAAGGGTGGCATGTAGCATGTACCTTGGTTGCAGGCACATCCCCAGTAGGGAGTGTGCAAGGGGGCAGCTGATGTTTCTCCCTCATCGATGTTTCTAAGTCTCTATCCCTCTCCATTCCTCTCCATAAAAAAATCAATAAAATATATTTTTAAAAAGTAATATATATTTTTTAAAGAAGACTTCAGATGGGTCTGGAGCTAGGGTCCTGGAAGGCTTGTCAGTTCCCTTTGTCCCTTCCTGAGGGTGAACTGTCTGGGGAGGGAGAAGTGGGTGCCCAAAAGGCTGGAGCGTGTGGAGGTTTAGATAATGTGCTCTCCACCCCAGACTCATGGAAACCCATCTGTGCAAGGCAAAGAAAGGGCTGCTGGTAGAGTGATAAAGCTCTTAATATTTATAAGTTTGGACACTTAATCCTGGCCATCCTTGCTCCTGGCTAACATTGCTTGCCCCCTCCTGTATCTGGCAGCTGTTTGAGTCCACGGGGCTGCTGGTGATGATGATGGGAATCTTGGCCTTCACGCTGGTCAGGGACCAGGGCAGGTGCACGGTGCTGACCAGCTCGTACTGGGTGCTCATGATCTCGCCTTCCAGCATCTTGCTGCTCACAGACAGAACCGGTGGGAGGTTGAAGACGCTGACGATCTTGGTGGTGTCGAAGGGCACGATTTGGGTGTTGGCCTCCTGCCGGAGCAGCACGCAGCTCCCCACCCGTGACCGCCGCTCCGTCTTGGGCGTGAAGCCCTCGTACTGCACGTGGGAGTAGAGGGTGAAGACGACAGTCTTGATGCACTTGCTGGTCTGGTTGTAGATCTCCGTGGTGAAGAGGACCCGATCCCCCGGCATGAAGGTGTTATTTTCCAACTGGATCTGGAGGCAGATGGTGCCCTGGCGGCAGCAGTTGTAGGTGACCTTCTTCTCAGTCTCTACAAACAGGGGACTCTAGAAAGGGTAGAGTTGGGAGAAATGAACAATTGTGAGGCACTGTGACCACCAGATCCACTCACCTGCCTAACATCCCACTATTTTAGCATTTCTAAGGCTTGAGCCTTTTGGGACTTTCCTAGTAAAGGGCATGGAGATGGAATCTAGAATCTTGGGGATTTTGTAGCCAAAAGCCTGGAGTCACTTCCCAGCTTCCTTTAATCAAAGCCCTTTGCCATTCTAAATATCAGTTTCCTTATATGTAAAACTAGAAGCCCAGTGCCAGAAATTTGTGCACGGATAGGATCCCTAGGCTTGGCAGGTGACCAGGGCTGATTGGGGCCTTCCAGCGGGGAGGGGGGGGGGAGGGGGGGGAGGGCTTCCTTCGTTCTGCGCTGCCCCCTGGTGATCAGCACATCTCATAGCGAGAGATCAAACTCCAGTCTCCTGGTCAAACTCCCAAGGGGTCACTTTGCATATTAGCATATTGGTTGATCTAATATATATACTATTCTATCTATCTATCTATCTATCTATCTATCTATCTATCTATCTACTCTTTCTATATATAGATACTATTATATCTATCTATCTAGATATAGATGATATAGATATAGATATAGATATAGATATAGATATAGATATAGATATAGATATAGATATGGTTAAGAAATCCACTAGATCTTAGCTTTATCCCCAGATCCCTTACTCATTTGCTGTGTGAACTTGAACAAATGGTCTGACTTCTTTCAGTCTTGGTTTTCTGGGGAAAAAGGGAATGTCTTTCAATCTAAGCCCAAGACTAAGGCTTACCCAAGTTGCTCAGGTTTAAGGAGGAGCTATGATAGGCTCTGAATCATGAATAGAAAGCTGTAGGGTTGAAACTATGTAATGTGTTAAAATAAATGCTTCAAAATGCAGCCCTTATATCTGCTAGTCGGCTGCTGGATTGCAAATAAAGTCACATATGCATTATATTTAATGTGTGGCTTGAGTTACATTTTAAAAAATTTGTGGATAATATTAAAAAAAAACTTGATGTAATGTGGGTGGGCTTAGAATTTGACTGCATGCTTATTCCCTTTAAGCATAAGAGTGATATAGTGTTACAAATACTTGTAAAGTTCCCTCAAACTTTCCATTAGTGACATGAGGTTAGTAACTTGAAATTGACTATGATGGGAGTATTTACACCATGGAAATTGGCAAACATTACATATTAGGGCTGTTTTGCACCAGAGCAGGTTGTTAATCATTTATTAGAACAGCACTGCCACGTCCTGCTTTATCAGCAGGTAGGACTTCTCCCAATTTTTTTCAGAGCTCTGTTCACTTAAGAAATAAAACATCAGGCTGAAACTGGTTTGGCTCAGTGGATAGAGCATCTGCCTGCGGACTGAAAGGTCCCAGTTTTGATTCCAAACAAGGGCATGTACCTTGGTTGTGGGCACATCCCCAGTAGGGGGTGTGCAAGAGGCAGCTAATCGATGATTCTCTCTCATCGATGTTTCTAACTCTCTATCCCTCTCTCTTCCTCTCTGTAAAAAAATCAATTATATATATATATATATATATATATATATATATATATTATATATATATATATTTTTTTAAAGAAATAAAACATCAGGCTTGGTGGGCATGGCTCAGTGGTTGAGCATCATCCTATGAACCAGGAGGTCACGGTTTAATTCCCAGTGAGGGCATGTGCCCAGGTTGTCAGGCTCAATCCCTGGTGTGTCCAACTGATCAATGATTCTCTCTCATCACCAATGTTTCTCTCTCTCTCTCTTTCTCTCTCTCTTTTTCCCTTCCTCTCTGAAATTAATAATAAAAAAAATAAAACATCAGTATTGCACAACTATGTGAACTGTACACTTAAAAATGGTTAAGATGGCAAATTTTATGTTATGTATGATTACCATACTTTAAAATAAAAATAGCCCTGCCCAGTGGGATCAGTGGTTAGAGCATCATCCCCTGCACCAAGGGGTCATGGGTTGGATTCTGGTCAAGGGCACGTACCTGGGTTGCAGGTATAATCTTTGGCCTCAGTGCGGTGCATTCAGGAGGCAACCAATTAATATGTCTCTGCCACATCAATGTTTCTCTCTTTCTTTCCCACTGCCCCCTCTCTAAAAGTTAATAGAAAAAAAACATAACCTCTGATGAGAATTAACAAATAAATAAACATCAGCGATCTCACTGAAGCCTGTGGACCCCTCCCCAATGCATCACCTCTTCTCTCCCTAGAGGTAAGCATTATCTTGAATTTGGGGTTTATTATTATTATTTTTTAAAATATATATTTAATTGATTTTTTTACAGAGAGGAAGAGAGCAGGATAGAGAGTTAGAAACATCTATGAGAGAGAATCATCGATCAGCTGCCTCTTGCACACCCCCTACTGGGGATGTGCCCACAATCAAGGTACATGCCTTTGATTGGAATCGAACCTGGGACCTTTCAGTCCGCAGGCTGACGCTCTATCCACTGAGCCAAACCAGTTTCGGCTCGGGTTTATTATATCTGTGCATTTTTTGAAAACCCAAACATTATTTAGAAAAATACAACTCAGATACAGAAAACTTCACAAAACAAATGTATAATTTTGTGAATTATTATATGGCCAACCCTCTTATAACAGCCACCCAAGTCAAGAAATAGGAATTTGCCAGTTTCCCTCCCTCACAAAGTTCCTCATATATGCCCAGAATGCAACTATCCTGAATTTTATTTTATTTATTTAAGTTTTAAAAATTTGATTGCTATGGAGAGAGGGAGGGAGAGAGAGAGAGAGAGAAAGAGAGAGAGAGAGAGAGAGAGAGAGAGAGAGAGAGAGAGAGAAACATCGATTGGCTGCCTCCTGCCCATCGGGGATTGAGTGCACAACCTGGGCATGTGTCCTGACTGGAACTGAACCAGAATCGAACTGGCAATCTTTTGGTGCTTGGCACAATGCCCAACCAACTAAGCCACACTGTCCAGGGCACAATATTTCTGAATTTTATTTATTATTTAAATATATTTTTAATTGATTTTAGAGAGGAAGGGAGAGAGGAAGGGAGAGAGATAGATAGAAAGATTAATGATGAGAGAGAATCACTGATTGGCTGCCTCCTGCACATCCCCTACTGGGAGGTATGTGCCCTTGACTGGAATGAAACCTGGGTCCCTTTAGTCTTGCAGGCCAACGCTCTATCCACTGAGCCAAACTAGGTAGGGCCAATTATGAATTTTATAGTAATCACTTTCTTTTACCTGCACATGTGTATGTGTAGGGACCTAACTAAGATATGTTGTTTCAGGAAAAAAGCATGTAAAGAATAATGATCATAAAAGAATAATATAAAAGCCTAAAATGTATTTTCCAATACATTTGAGAAATAAAACATTACCTATTATACTGAAATCTTTATTTGTTCTGTGGGCTTCCCCTCACTGCTCCCTCTCCTCTACGCAGCCAGCCATGATCTGAATTTGGCATTTGTGGTTCTCAGAGAATTTTCACATTATTTAGGTATAGATCTATTTTCCCCATATTTTAAATAAGTCAAACTGCCTACGTCTTTTAGCAAGTTGCTTTTTCCAGCTCAATATTCTGTGTTTGAAATGCATTCACATTGGTGCCCACCATTCTGGTTCATTGGTCTTCAGGAATGCAACTGAGTATGTTGCAAAATAATTATTCATCTCCTATGATGGATATTTATATTTTTCCATGAGTTTGATATCATAAAAATGCTAGAAGGAGCAGCCTGAAGACCATTTTCTTGGGTTTACAGTGTGAATTTCTCTAGGGCATGAATTGGTAAACTTTTTCTGTAAAGGAACTGATAATAATTATAGTTTAGACTTTGGAAGCCACATACAGTATTTATATTAGTCCCCTTTGAAAACACACACACAGTTAAAATGTAGATTTTAACATTGAGGCAAAGAATACAAATCTGTATGTACATCTCCACCTAGGTCTGTGAAGGAGAAGCAAGTTTATGAACTTCTGCTTATCCTTGTTACATGCCTGCTGATAGTTCCTGTTCTACTCTATTTATTTGATTTATTTAAAAAATGTTGGTTGCAATCCTCTGGATTTATTTTTGTTATTTCTAGTCTATTTACTCTAGTCTATCATTTTGTTATATATATATATATATATATATATATATATATATATATATATATATAAATTATAAAAATTAGCTAGTTGTAATCCACCAAGGTTTTTTATGGGGAAAAAAACTATTCTATTCTTTCACACCAAACTGACTTTTTCTGATATTTCTATTCTACTTATTTTATTCTCTATTATTTCTTCATATATAAAAATATAGAAATGATTTTATAAATATATATACTATATATATACACTGTATATATATATACACTATATATATATATATATATATATATATATATATATATATATATATATATATATATTTGTGTGTGTGTGTGTTTGCAATCCACAACATTGATAATTTTTTATTTTGGTCTTGTCTATTCTTTCATTTTACAGAAATGCAGAAATGTGTTTGGAACCTGCTGAATTGATTTTGCAGCCCACTAATGGGTCAGGATCTGAGATTTGAAAAGCACTGCTCTAGGTCCCACTGTGTTTCCCTTGGAGACCTCGGTGACCCCCAACCCCTTTGGACCTCAGCTCCTGCCCTCTGCCTGTGACCCCTACTCCTCTTTAGCCTTCACATGCTTCCCTTTCTCTAGGAAGGCTGGCTGCAGGGAGTTTAGGTTCTAAATCCCTCTACTGTTATTCGAAATTTCGAGGCATGCGTTAGGACCCTGCGGGGTCGTTAAGGAACTCCCTGCTCTACCTCAGAGCCAAGGCTGTAGTTCTGTCCTGGCCCTGAAGGTGGTGCGTAGAGCAACCAGCGGTGGTCCTGGAGACCTCCACGCCTGACCAGTAAGTAACATTTCCAATGCAAAGCCAACATTGGAGTTCTTAGGCCTGAGAGTTTCTTGAAACCCCGTATTTCTTCAGCATATATAACACTTTGGGAGGTGGGTTCACTCATTTAACTGTTTTTTATTTGCATCTACTTGGTGCCGAGTTTAGGGGAAACCCATGGCAATGAAGACCTGCTCTGGTTGAGGAGATGGGCATAAATGGTAGGTGTGAAACACACCACGTCATTTCTGGTTGAGACAGTGATGAGGCTGTGATGGGATGCAAATGGGGGAAAGAATGAGATAGGGGAGCTGGAATGGGGGCTTTCTTAGAGTTGCTAGCTAGGAAGGGACTCTAGGACAAGCTCCTCTCCCCAATGGTACTGAGTGTTGGAAGACAGGATGAGTCATGTCTCCCAAACCCTAAAGGTACAAAGAGTGGAAGGGGTGTGGAGAAATCGGAACCCTGTGCATTGCTGGTGGCAAGGTAAGATGGCGCCGTGGAAAACAGGCAGTTCCTCACAAGGTGAGACAGCCGTACTGCCTGTCTCAGCAATTCCACTCCAGGAATCCACCCAGAGAAAGGCAGGCTCGCGCCCACACAAACACCTGTACCTGAATGTTCACAGCAGCATGATTCACCATAATCGAGGAAGCAGCCAAAGTGTCCGTCAGTGGGTGAACAGATACACGAAATGCAGCCCACCCGTGCACTGAGGTAGCCTCAAAAAGAGGCGAAGCCCGGACACTCGCTACACCAAGGATGGACCGTGAACACATGACGCTCAGGGAGAGAAGCCAGACACCACAGGCCACACCGTGTGTGATTCCACTTCTGTGAAACGTTCAGCACAGACACATCCACAGAGACAGCGAGTGGGTTAGTGGTTGGGAGGCGACGGGGGTCCAGGCAAAGGGAGGCTTGGTGTGACAGCTAGGGGGTGCAAACATTTCTTTTGGGGGTGATGAAATGTTCTAAAATCGACTGTGGTGATGGTTGCCTAACTCTGTGTACACTGTAAGTGGGTGAATTAAAAGGTATGAGAATTACATCTCAATAAAGCTGTTAGAAATCAAAAGTGGAAGGGAAAAGTTCCTTGGCTTCCAGCTCCCCTCCCCCCTCCTAAGAGGCAGCGTTTGCGGCCAGTTGCTCTGCTCTCCTTCCTGCAAGGAAGCAATTTGTTTTCACCACCAACAGTGGCCGGCTAGGCCTGCTGCTCTGAACTTTGCCTTCTTCATTCATCCCAGTGCCTTGGAGATCCTGACAAGGAGAGCTGCCTCATCCGTCACTGTCTGTCTGTCTCTGCTGCTTTACCACATAGAATATGTCTTTTTAAAAAAAATATATATGTATTTTTTTATTGATTTTTTTTTTTTTTTTTTTTTTTTACAGAGAGGAAGGGAGAGGAATAGAGCCAGAAACATGGGCTAGCTGCCTCCTGCACACCTCCCAACTGGGGGTGTGCCCAAAACAAAGGTACATGCCCTTGACCGGAATCGAACCTGGGACCTTTCAGTCTGCAGGCCAACACTCTATCCACTGAGCCAAACCGGTTAGGGCAGAATATGTCTTTTTTGACTAGGTATTCCTACGAAAACAATTCCCTAAGCAACAAACATTAGCCTTTCCTTTTTTTTTTTTTTTTTTTTTTTTTTTTTTTGCCACTATAGACAGTGCTGTGGGGAGTCATGCCACACACGTGAAAGAACATCAGGAGGAGAAATTCCTAGAAGGGGAATGACTGGGACAAAGTGCATGTTCGTTTTGATCTGGATAGATGCAGCTAAGTTTCCCTGCATGGGCTTGTGGCCGCTTAGTCGGCCGTCGGCAATGCAGGTGGATGAAGACATGGCTGCTGAGCAAAGACCAGAAGGGCAGCAGGGTCACGTGACAGTGTTCCAAGCAGAGGGACCGGCGTGTGCAGAGGCCCTGGGGCAGGGCTGTGCCTGGCGTGTTGGAGGAACGGGGAGGAGGCCCACGTGGCTGGAGCAGAGTGAGGGGGGCGGTGCGGAGCGAGAGGGAGGTCATGAAGGTACAGAGGAAATGGAGGCTGGCCATGCAGGACCTTGTGGGCCGTGGGGAAGACTTGGGCTTTTCCCCCAAGGAAGGCAGGCACCCTGGAGGGCTGTGGGTAGAGGAAGGTCATCACCTGACTTCCTCTGTCTGCTCTGAGAAGGACAGACTGTTGGGCGGTAAGACTGCCTCTACTTGAATCGGAGTAGTTGCCTCTGCCCTGGCCCCCCAGCTCCTGCCCTCACCCTGCCTCATACACCCTATCCTGCCTCAGGACTTTTGCACATGTTGTGAGCTCTGCCTAAAACATTCTACCGCCCGCGCTTCCCCCATCTCCTCCTTCAACTCTCTGCTAAAATGTCACCTCTTCCCAGAGGCCTTCCTTGACCAGTTTGGTTAAAACAGTACTGAGTAGTTGGAAAAAAACAGTATTTTCGTACTCTCAGAACCTATCTGTGCTAACTCTCCTTGCTGCTACAACAGTGATTTTAGCTCTTCCCACTTCCTGGGTGCCTCCCATGTGTAGACATGGTGCTGGGTGCATGGCAGTCCGCACAGGCACCCACGGAGGGGAGTGTTGCTGTTGTTACTGTGACTCATTATTCCCATGGCGCAGATCAGGAAAATGTAGGCTCTGCAAGGTGCTGGTGAGGCTCCCTGGCTCACGAAGAGTCTGGTGGCGGAGACAGAAAGCAGGGTCGGACCCAACACCAGTGCTTTGTCCCCAGACCCTGCCTTGTGCCTTTGGCACCCCAGACTGCCCCTGGAGGGAGCCCAGAGAAGAGACATGGCCTGCTCAAGGTCACACAGGGAGCAGGCGGCTACGCAGGCCTTGAGCTTAGATCTGCTCGTCCCAGGGCTGATCCACCCCTCCAAGCATGGACCTCTCCTGGCAGCCCCCCCAAACCATCTCATTAGCTTGGCTGGACTAGAAAGGACCCCCTCGGCACACAGATAACAGTACAGGTGCTGGCAACAGTGACAAGATTTCCTGCCCCCTGCCAGGCACTCTGGGAAGCTGGGACTGACTTGCATTGACTCCACTCATTACTCCCTCCATGACCTAGCAGGCAGGCACTGGCGCTCTGCTCATTTCCCAGATGAGGACAAGGAGACACCGAGAGGCAAGGTCACTTCTAGAGCGTCACACAGCAGGTAGGTGTGTGTGTGTGTATGGGGGGGAGGGGGTGCAGGGATTTTAATCAGGGCCTCAAAAAAGAAAATGCCAGCTCCCTGAGCCTCCACACTGATAGCAAATGAGTCCCCAGGAAGGCAAGGTGACTGTGGTCAACGTTCCTCTACCCGCCCAACTTCCGCCTCTGCACCTGGGCCTCCAGAAACCACCCAGAAATCCTTTTCCGCTCAGGCAGACGGATGCCACATGCCCTCCCTTCCCCTGGGATGGAGGCCCCCACCCCCTTCCCTTCCTTCTTGCGGGGAGGGAGGGGACACCACCTGCATTGTCTGAGGGCCCAAAGCCCGTGAAGAGGCACTGAGTGTCCAAGTCTCTCTCTCTAACCCGGGGGTGACAAGGGGCCCTCGGCTCAGTTTTCACTTACGGTGGGGTCCAGGACATTGGGGCCTGATCGTTCTCTGTGGGGGGCCCTCCTGGGCCACACACCAAAGCCAGGAGCACACACAGTGGTGACAACCACAGATGTCCCCAGACATTGCCCAGTTGAATCACCCCGGTTGAGTCCCATGGCGTAGCTCCTGCCTCCGTTTCTGATTCACACTTGGGCACTCACTGGGCTGGGGAGCCTCCAGCGCCTTCCCTTCTCCCCTGCCAGGGCCTTCTCAGGCACACACGCCCCCTGCCTCCCTGGAGCTTGAGGGACAACCCCCCCCCCCCCCCAACCAGGGCTCCTTCCCCATTACTACCTGGTTTTCTCTTTGGAAGTCCGAATTCCCTTGAACCCACAAGTATATTCTCTTCTTTGCTAGAATGTGCTCCCGGCCCATGCAGGAGGCTTGCACGTAGTAGAAGACTCGGCCAATTTTGCTGGTAAAGGTAGAAGGAAGCCTGGGAGGTAAGTTGAAATGGAAATCAAAGGTGTGGCTGCCTGCACTTAACCAATTATCTGAAAGCAAAACACACCGATGCCATCAGAAGGTTCTAGAAGCTTTTTTTCTTTCTTTTTCTTTTTTCTTTTTTTTCCATTTTGTTTTTCCTCTTTAGTTATTGCTTTGTTTGGGGAGGTTGTTCTGGACCTGGCCTGCCTGTCCCAGAGCTCGGCTGAGCTAGGTGCTTTTATGGCCCATTAACATTAGGCCTCGGCCTGGGGGGCGGGGGGGGGGGGCCTGGAAGGGGGTGCCCCAAGTGTGTGATACAGCTGGTGTGGTTGCTCCAAAAACAATGGCAGGGACCCTCTCAGTTCTGCCTTGGGCCTGAGGAACTGGTCCTCATGATTCCGTCCCCAGGAGGACATGGCTTCTGAATCCAACTACTGGGAATTAGAGGGATTCACTTAACAAACATATTTTGAGCCCTTACTGTATGTCAGAGGCTCTTTTAGGCAGTGTTTGCAGCAGTGAGCAAGGCAGCCAAATCTCTTTGCCCTCACAGAGCTCAGTCTTCAGTGCATACAGCAGCATACAGTAGGTGCCTAATATCTGTTGATTGGCTCAATGGACACGGAGGACAAGGGAGAAACTCACACTGTCCCCATTTCTGTGACCTTATTGTTTATTTTTTGCATTTCTCCAAAAACCCTCTTATGATTGTGTCTTTCCTGCCTGAAGGCTGCCCAGTGACACCAGGGACCACGTGTGTTTCCTTTGCTGCTGTCTCCCCAGCACCTGGCACAGTGTTGTGTACAGCAGGTGCTCACTAAATGTTGGTGAAATAAATGAATGAACCTACTGCATGCTTAAGGTGGATGCTTTTGTGGGGGAATACAGTCTCTCAGAAATGGGGAAGGGGGTGGTGGTGCCTAATGCTGGGGTGGCACTGGGCAGGTGAGTGTTTTGGTTGAAAAAAATTAACACTTATCAAGCACTTACTGTATAGCCCACACTATCTAAGCCACTGGGTCATCAAATCCTCAAAGAAATCTCACAAGGCAGGACTTGTTATGTTCACTTTCCAGATGGCTAAACTGGGCCCCAGAGAGGCCACATAATTGCTGAGTATTAAGATCTGGCATCTTGCTGTTTCTCCCCTGGAGGTCCGCATGGCTCCTGACCCTCCCATCACTCATCTTTGTGCTCTCCTGTCCCCTCTTTGGAAAGACCTCCATGACCAGCTCCTTCTGTCCTATTTTCGTGTATCTGATGGTCATGGTTTTACATGGATTCCCTCCTAGGGAGAAGCCGCATCTCTGCCCATTTCTGATATCCCTGGGGTTTGTTGACCGACTAGCATGTGTTTACCTTCCAGACCCAGGTTGCTATTATGTTTAGGGTTGGCTGCTGGCCTCATCCTTACCGTTCACTGGGAACATCTTTGACTTGTGTACATAGTCGGCCTTGTTGTTGCAAATAATGTTTCTGCTATAATCACGGTTAGCCCCGGTTTCTTCGCTCCACTCCACGTAACCTCTTCCCACGAGCTCCACCTTCACAATGGGGTCCACCAGGGTGCTGTGCAGGGTTAGAACCATCTGCCCTTTTATGCAGGAGCCGGCCCGGTAGACCGCATCCTTGGGCAGCATTAATTCGATGGACTTCACCACAGACATGGAGGGTTGGGCGGGTGGAGAAACATCCTTCCCACTCCTCCATGCCACTGAGATGCCAGGTTCCTTGGCCTCAGTGAGGTCACCTGTCTGTGACATCATCCAGCCAGGGTTCTGGGAAGGGATCCCCAATGACCAGGAGGAAGGAAGGGAGGCAGCAGCTTGGGAATCCCAGAGTCCTCACTGGTTTGTAAAATGGTAGCCTGGGAAAGAACACCTTTTCCTAGAAAATGACAAGCAAGCAAACAAAAACAACCACAAGACGCCAACATTCCTGCCACACAGGGAACACTTGTCACCCTGCCTGAGGTTTAGGGGCCTTGGGTGGGACGAATTCGTCCAACCACCAACCACCCTGCTGCGGTGGGTGTTGTGAGCTCTCTGTACAGATGGAGAGGCCCAGCAAATGAGCCCAGAGGTATTTTCTGCCCCATCAGATGGCCCCCAAATTTTCTATGTGTGCCCCTCAGGCACAATCATTTTTCATTTTAACTGGTTCTATATTCATTTCAGTCTGTGTTAGAAAAAAGATGAAAGATGTGGCCAGCACCATGAAATCTGATGTGAATTGAAGCTGCTCAGAGCACTGTGTGGTCCTACCTACACGTGGATGCCACCATGAAGACCATTCTCCTGCTCAAATGACATTTCTCTTCATGCCTGTGTCTTCCCCAAGTCCAGGGTGGGACTTCGTCTCAGTAAGCTTTGTGTCCACCAACGTTTGCTGGATCCAGGACCTGATTGGACCGGGGAGATGAAGAAAAGTTTGCAGAACATCTTACTGACCTTCAAGAATGTATCATTTCGCAAAAGGGAAATTGAGGTCCTTTGCACCCTAGTGGTTATTCCTGGTGCCTAAGTGGGAATGACACTAAAGCAAAAGAGGCATTGGAAAGTGTCCATTTTCCAGACTCTGGGAAGGCCTCATTCATCATCTTTGCTGTTTTAGTTTACATGATGTCTTTTGTGGACATCGACATATTATCACCCTAAAGGCTTTGTAAGTGTCTTTTGGAGAAAATTGGCATAGTATCTTTTTTTTTTTTGAAGTGTTTTAAAGAGAAAGAGTAAGGGAGAAAGCGAGAAACATCAATTTGTTGTTCCACTCATCTACACATTCATTGGTGGATGCCTGTATGTGCCCTGACCAGAAATGGAACACTCAACCTTGGTGCATCGGGATAACACTAATCAGCTGAGCCAGCTGGCCTGTATCTTACTCATGTTTGTTTGTTTATTTATTTATGTAAATCCTTATCTGAGGATATTTCCCCATTGATTTCCAGAGAGAGGGGGGAAGATGGAAGGGAGAAGTGGGGGGTGGGGGAAGAGAAAGAGAGATAGAGAGAGAGAGAGAGAGAGAGAGAGAAAGACATCAACGCAAACCACCCACCCACAGATACATTGATTGGTTGCCTCTTAAACCCACCTGGGACTAAGGGAACCTGCAACCAAGTTATGTGCCCTTAATGGGGAATTGAACCTGAGACCGGTTATTCTGCAGGTTGACCCTCTAATCACTGAGTAACACTGGCAAGAGCTTATCCATGTTTGTTAATTAACCCAAGTAACCCCTCGGTCTCGAAATGACTAGAGAAATGGGGACCTGTGTCACCAGTTCTTGTGAACATTTCTGCAGGAAAAGCCAGATACTTCCTTCTGTGTTACTCAATTTCAGATATCTAAGGAGCCTGGGCTGTGCCCTGTATCAAATGCACAGAAAGAATGTATTACCCCTTTGGGCAATGCTGAGTTTTTGCAATAGCAGGTTCAACAGATGATACGTGCGCAGCAGGAACAGGCCGGCTTCCTGCAGCAGGTGCTCTCAGTTTGGAAGGTCTTGTTTGCTTCTCGGGCTCCAGCAGGCCTGACTGAGACCTGCTCACACCTGTGACATGGTCTCTACCTGGCTGAATGCTGAGCACTCAGAAATGCATTTGGTAATAGAGTCTTGACGTTAGAGAAAGTTAGCATCTGGACTTTGTGTATTGAAGTGTATTAGTTTTCCATGGCTGCTATAACAAATTACCCCAAGTTTAGTGGCTTAAAACAACACAACTTAATTCTCTTCTAGTGCTGGAGGTAAGAAGGCTAAAGCAGGTTTTCAGGAGCTAAATCAACGAGTTGAGAGGACTGTGCTCTAGGGGTCTAGGAGAGAATCTATTCTTTGCCTCTTAGAGGCTTCCCACCTTCCTTGCCTCTTGGTCTCATCATTCCAACCCCCTACTTCTGTTGTCACATCTCCTTCTCTGACTCTGACCCTCTCTCCTCCACGTATCAGCACCCTTGTGATGATATTGGGCCAGCCCAGGCAATCTAGGTCTTTCCCCATCTCAGGAGTTTTCATTTAATCCCAGCTGTAAAGTCTCTTTTACCATGGAAGGTATCCAATTCACAGGTTCCAGGGATTAGGATGTGGGCCTCTTTGGGGAGGCAGGATTCTGTCAACACTGGGAAAAATCAAAGCAGAAGGACCAGTGCTAAGATGGAAACGGACTCTACACTACACGGTGTCAGAAAAACCTTGTAAAAGCAATTCCTCACTTTTCTAATCACAGCCCTCCCATGCTACTTGCTGCTCCCAAGAGAAAGACCAAAGTCCTGTGAAAGGCCTGTGAGGTCTTATCTGACACCCCTCTGATCTCACCTTCTCCTAACCTCCCTTCTGCTGTGTCTGTTGGGCTACTTGGGCCTCCTTGCTGCTCCCCCTGCACCTCTGAGCCTTTTCCTGTTTCTGAGCTTGCCCTCCCTTCCTGAACCCATCTGTCCTTGGTTTCTCTCCTCAGATCTCAGCTCAAATGTCATGTTGCAAGAGAGGCCCACCTCTCTACCTCAACCAGAATATCCTCTTTCCCCACCCCCACAGGGCCACTGGTCACTCTCCAGCTGTTGCATGTAGTGTCTGAAACGATTTGCTTCATTTATTCATTCCTTGCCTGTCTCCTCCTGGAGACCTCCCACAGGGCCAGTCTTGCCCACTTGCTGGGCCCCTAGCTCTGAGCCCTCTGTCCAGACGCTTTGTAGGTGCCCAGCATGGATGCCCGCCAAAACTGGCCAGAGCAGAGCAGGCAGGGCAGTCCTTCCCGCCTGGACAGCCCGGAAAAGGCGGGAAAAAGAGGCGGGGTGGGGGTGGGGGAGCCGGAGTGTGGGAAAATCAGCAAATAAACAAGTCTCACGGGTGGGTAGAGTGGGAGTGCTGGCGGGCCCTGACGCTAGGAAGTGGGACTGGGGAAATCAGCCTGTCCATCCGGTCCCCGCCCCCCCCCCCCCCCCAATTCTCCTACAGTGTTGACATTGATTCCACCTTCCTTGCCTTACTGGTCAATAGGTGCCCAGGTCGGGGTGGCGATATTGGGGTGGGGGGTGCAGGGGGTGCAGGAACCGATTTAGTAGGTGAGGCGGGTCTCTACTCTGGGTGTCCTTAGGGCTCTTTGGAGGGCAGCATGTGGGGGGGACCCTGGGCCCCATATACTCTTGGCACACCCAGCAGAGCGTGCAGGCCTGGGCGGGGCCGTGGCCCGCTGAAAGAAGGGGGGGTGGATTGAGGCGGGGGCGCCCCCCCACCCCTTTTCTTGCTTCGCGCCACTGCGGCGGCCAATCACCATGCAGGCGCCCGCCCCTTGCGTGGCCTCCCACAACTTCTAAACGCCGAGTTTTCGCGGGAAAAAAATCAGAGCAGCTGGCAGCGTGGGCAGACTGGGCGCTCCGGCTCGCACGCACGTCCGCGCGGGGTCTGGGCCACACACGCCGCTCTATCGCCATTTTCAGGGCCAAGCGCGCAGGCAGGAGAGTGGTGGGGCGGACGGAGAGGTGAGTGGCCAGGCGAACCGGGGCACCAGCCTGGGCCGGCGTGTGTGTTTGGGGGTGGGGGGAGGAGGAGGAGGGGAGGAGAGGTGGGAAACCCAGCGCCCCGGGCGCCGAGACTTTGCAACACTTTCCGGAGCGGCCCGGTCAGCACCGGTGCCGGCGTGCCCGCGCCCACGCCGGCACCGGGCAGTCCTGTACGCGCGCTCGGCTCTGCCCCAGCCTCGGTCCGCCCCGGGCAGTCGCCCTCGGAATTCCGGACTCAGGCACGGGCGGGCGGAGCATCCCCGGGGCGCCGCGGGGGTCTCGCCAGCTGGGTGGGGGGAGGGCCGGCAAGGCCGCGGGGGACCATGTCAGGCTCCGCGCCTGCGCGCGGGGCGCCCCGCGATTCAATTGTCGCGCCGGAGCCCGGTTTCGCGCGCCCTTCGTTCCCCGGGCACGTCTGGGCCAATGGGGAGCGGGAGGGGCGGGGCGGCCCGGAGCGGCGGGGCCAATGAGCGAGGCGGATCGCGCGAGGGGGCCCCTCCGTCGGCCCGGCGGTGGGGGTGGGCGTGGGCTCGCTGGCGTGGCCCACTCCGGCGGGAGGGAGGAGAAGAGGGGCTCCGGGGACGCGAGTCGGAGTCCGGGGAGCGAGAGCCGGCGCGCGTGGACGTTGTGGGGCTGAGGTGAGACGCTCGGCGTGTGCGGGGGGTGGCCGGGACGGGGCGGTTGGTTGCCATGGCCACCGCGGGGGCCGGCCGCGTCGTGCACGCGCGCGGGGGGGGGTGGGCGGCGGGGGTCGCGGACCCTGAGGGGTCCGAGCCTCGCCTGTCTCCGGGGTGGGGTTGGGGGTGGGGGTGTTCTTCCCCTTTGCACTTAGTTGAGTTCCCGGGGACTTCTGAAGTTTCGACCTGCGCCGGACTTTTGGGTTTCCCTCTTGGCGTCAGTATTAATTCGGCGAATGAATGAATGAATGAACAGACTCGCCCCCTCACCTTTTGGCTGTGTCCTCCTCTGGACGTTGGTGTCTTTTTCCTCCGAGGGGGGGGTGTGGGTTGGACTGAGTGGCTCAAGGTGCCGTTTGCCTTCCCTAATTCCCCCCTTCCTCCTAAACGCTACGCCGGTGTTAGTCATTTACTCGTTAACTCCTTTAATTTACTCTGCCAGGTCCGGGGCTAACTCTGGCGGTCTGTGGGGACTAGGGGTCAGAGAGGGCGTTAAGGGAGCTTTTGGGTGTCCGCAGACTGGACAAAGCACGGATGACCCAAGAAGGGCACGGGCCGGGTGGTGGCGGCCGCGGCAGCACTGACCGAAGGATCCACTCTCTGCCCTCTCAGCACCAGCCGGCACCATGTGGATCCAGGTTCGCACCATGGATGGGAAGGAGGCCCACAGCGTGGGCTCGCTCTCCAGGCTGACCAGGGTGGAAGACCTGAGGGAGAAGATCCAGGAGCTGTTCCACGTGGAGCCAAGCCGACAGAGGCTTTTCTACCGGGGCAAGCAGGTAAACCCGCCCTGCAGGCTGCCCGCCGCCCGGCACCTTTGTTCTTGCCTCTCGTCCAGGCTTTGCTCCTCCGCCACCGGCACACTCAGCCTCCCCCCCCCCCCCCTCATCCGGTCCGCTCCATGTCTCCACAGAAAACTCAAAATGCCTGAGCCAGGAACAAAGGCTCAACTCACAGACTGACACACTGGGCAGGCAGCTGGCACTCAAATCGGTAGCATTTGGGCTCCTAAACTCCCCTTTTATTTTGTTGTTTTGGAAGCCCCTCGAAATAATTCCTCGGGAAAGAAGTTGGAGGTGGCCGACTGAGCGCCGGTGAATTTCAAGGAAGAGCCTCTAGACTCATTACTCAAACACTAGGGCAGAAGGGACCGCTTTGTTCTTTGAAACACACACGGTGGCCCACGGCCTGCTCCCGTTTGGAGTTTGTCCCCAGAGGGTGTGTTTTCTAGAAGTTTGGATCAGCGTATTCGGAGGCGGGAGATGGTGCTTGCCAATCTGGAATTTCTGCCACTTTGGGCCTCCTCTTGTGGGGGCTGCCTGTGAGCAGGGCCTGGTGAAGAGGTCTGCTCCTCTTGCTTCTTTGCGCTCTGTCCTCAGACCCTTGTAGCAGTTAAAATGGCCACCCTTGCTCTAGTGGTTGCTCGAAGTTGGGACGCTTTCTCCAGTGGCACTGCGGGAGGTTTCCAGTTTTGTAGTTGTCCTTGAGGGGATAGCGGGATGTACTTCTGGGATTGAAATTTCCCTGAGTGGGAGACGGTGTAAGGAAGTAGTGGTCCTGTCTGCTGGGGCCATCCTGGAGTTGGGTGGACCTAGGGACAGCGGAGTAGCGATTGTGCTGGATTAAAAGTCTTCAATCGGGCTGTGTGCCCGACTTTGTTGTCGTCGCGTTTTGAACTGGTTCCTGCCGCCATCTGGTGTCTAGATTGAAAAATAAACACTCCGAGTCCCGCGCCTGGGCATGATTTTTGGGGGTTGGGAGGATCCTGTGTGCTTACTTGAAATGAGACCTGATGATTAATTTCTTGGGCTTGCAGCGCCCTGGAAGACCTTTAGCCTCCTTCCTGTGAGAGATAGGATGACTTGAATGTTTTAAGAGTCTGAGTTAACCCGCCCTGCCTAGGGAGGGAAAGCTGATCCTGCAAACTTTGCGACTTAGCATTCGTGTTGAGAAAAGGAGTGGAGCTCCGCTGGGCTGCTATCTCTTGCCTCATTCTGTGGCACCTACACTGGTTATGATTTGCCACTCAGTCTGTTTGTTTAGCAGAGATCCTTTCTGAAAACCTCTTGCATGTGCCTGCTAAGCAAGCAGTTCATGGTGTAGTTCAAAGGCAGGTTGAACGGAGTCTTCACTAAGTTCAAGGAAGCACTATGTTTATTTGCCTGTTGTGTGCCAAGCGCTTTTTTTTTTTTTTACATCAGTAGGTTATATTCTATTAAACACTGTTCATTTCAATTTTTACATTGCAAACATGCAGAACAATTGAAAGACCCATGAACACATGAACACCTACCACGAGGTTTTACCACTAATATTTTGTGTAGTCACTTTTATCACTCAGCTCTGTCTTGCTTTATTCATTCACCAATATGTCTTATTTTTTGGGATGCATTTCAAATTAAGTTTGCAGACACTAGTTCATATTACCCCTAAACACTCAGCATGCCTGTCATTAACAAGAGTTCACAGTTGGTTCTCATTGTCTTTTTAGGTAAAATTTGTATATATCAAGGCACATCTTTTATATATAAATTTTTTTAATTGATTTTTTACAGAGGTAGAGAGATGGATAGAGAGTTAGAAACACGGAGGAGAGAGAATCATCGATCAGCTGCCTCTTGCACACCCCCTACTGGGGATGTGCCCGCAATCAAGGTATATGCCCCTGACCGGAATCAAACCTGGGACCTTTCAGTCCGCAGGCCGATGCTGTATCCACTGAGCCAAACCTGTTTCGGCAAGGCACGTCTTAAGCAGATCATTTGGAGTTCTGACAAATGTCTATATCCACATAACCAAACCCCTATCTCCCTTTATTTATCATATATTTGATCCATTCAAAATCTTGCTAACATCTGTGTAAGAATAAAGCATGATGACAGTAACACCAAGGTGCCTTAGACACGTACGTAGTGCCTTTAACCTGAAGGCTGCTGGCGATGAGACACAGGGCTCTTAACACTGCCTTCTCATCGTGCAGTTTTTAGAGTTACCAAAGTGTGGCCCATTCTCCTTCCTGCTGCGCTACTCAGCAGCTTTGTGTAGTTGTTTCTGTCTTCCGGGTAAGGAAGCCAGGCCTCAGAGCCTGATGCAATTTCCCCAACGTTGCCTGGCCAGGAATTGGCCTGGTGGCTAGGAGGTGTGGACATTGACAGGAGGGTGGGTGACAAAAGCACACACGCAGTGACTCAAAGCAAGTCAAGTCTGCAAGAAGACTGGACTAATAGTGGTAGGAAGCGGTGCAATTTCCAGTGGGTGCAAGAAAGCTGTTGTTTTCCAGAATGTTCTAGAGAGTCTACACAATCTCCCGCCCTGCCTTTAAAAGAAATATGGCCTAGCAGTCCAAGTTCTGCAGTGAGGTTGACTGAGACCATAAAGCAGAACATGGCTGAGTCTTCCTTCAGGATATGGGAGGGTTTTGTGGCAGCTTATTTAGGCTGAATAGGTCGGCGGTTATGTCGCTTGATTGGCGGAAATACAGGGAGCATGGGGGGGGGGGACCTCGGCGGCAGGCCCAGCCTGGGCAAGGAGAGAGGCATCTGGCGCCTGTTTTTTTGCTGCCCATAAAATTAATAATAGCTGTTATTTGTGGCTTAGCCCTGAACAAGCCCAGGTACAAGGCTTTGTTTTGTGCTTTACATAATCTTCCCAAGTCCCCTGTTCCAGCGGCTTGGCCATTGACCGTTCAGACGGAGCTAATTGTGGACATTGTGGCATGGTAAGAATTCAGTGAGGTAATAGACGTGAAGGAATGAGCCCATGTCTGGCTCACAATAAAGGGTCTGTCCCCCTAGGCACCCCTGACATGGGGCCGATCATTCTCTGTGAGGGGCTTGGCCTTTCTCTGTGGGGGGCTGTGCCGTGTTGAGCAGTACTCCTGGCCCCACCCACTCAATGATAGGAGCACCCCAAGTTGTGATAACCACAAATGTCCCCAGCATCACCAACTGTCCTCTTGGGGACAAAATCACCCCTAATAGTTTTGTGGATAATTTAGGAAAACAGCTATCTTGGCCTTGCTGGGCTCAAAGGCTCTGTTAAAGTCAGTCTGAAAGACCAGTTGAAATGATATCCTGGGAATGGCCTTGCAAGGGTCACTCATGTCACAGTAACCTACCAAGTGTCTCTGCTGTGGTGGCCTTTCCAGAACGCTGCCTGTCTTTCCGAAGGGGAGGGTCAGGCAGCAAATAGGACAGTTCCTCGCAGAGACTTGTCTTCCGGCTGCTGGAGGGAAGGTCCCTTTTCCCATGGAGAGGTCCCAGCTAGAGGGCATGCCCTCTAAGCCAGGGGTCAGTAGGTTCTGTCTGTAAAGAGCCTGATAGTAAATATTTGTCTCTCTGGGGACTGTTCACCTCCACCACGAGCAGGAAAGCAGCCATAGACAGTATGTAAACGAATGGACATGTTTCGGTAGGAATCACAATACATTTGTTTACAAAACCAAGTGTGGGACAGAACTGTCACGGGGGCGATGGTGTGCCAATCACCTTGTGCTGTGATCCAGCTCCGGGTTGGTGAAGCCAGGTTTTATTCTCAGGAACAGTAGTGCTGTGGAATGTGTCAGGGCACTTGGTTGCAGGAGTTTTTCCAGGGAAGGGGTGCTCAGACTGTTTGGTCTCAGGCCCCCTTTCCCCCCTCCAAAGAGGTTTAGGATCCCAAAGAGCTTCTGATGGGATTATGTCCACCGTTTTTTTGTATGTTAGAAATTGGAAATTAGACATTAGAATTCACGCGTGCACATTTCCGTGGTCATCAGAATGGTGGCATCATCTCATTCTGCGTTACGAAGACTCCTCTACCCCTGTGAGACTATAGGAGTGAAAATGGCCAGTGTCAGCGTGGAGACATGACAAGAGTTTTGGCCTTATAGACCACTGAAATGTTGCTCCAGGGCATATGGTCAGCTGTGGCCCTGCAGGGTCAAAGGACAGAGTTCAGTTGTTGTGCCTGATTTGCCTTCTCCATGTCGAGAGGGTGGATGTGAGAGAAGGGTCATGCTTGAGGCGCTCACTCTGCTTCCTCTTTCCTGAGTGGGCAATTGTGTCTCCTCTGCCACATCTGGGGCCCTGCTTTCTGTGCTTTCTTCTTCCGCCTCTCCATCCCTCTGGCCTCTACCTCAGGGTGTCTGCGGGGGCCTGCAGGCTGGGAAGATGGGGGTGGAGTAAGCTGCATCCCCTGGAAGAGGCACAGAGCAGTTTCTCATTTCCTGTCTCCAAGTTCCCTTTTCTCCTCCAGCTCTGGGTCCCTCTTGGTACCAGGCTCACACCACCCTCATTAAGACCCCACAGTTGGCCGAAACCAGTTTGGCTCAGTGGTAGAGCGTCGGTCTGCGGACTGGAAGGTCCCAGGTTCGATTCCGGTTAAGGACATGTACATTGGTTGCGGGCACATCCCCAGTAGGGGGTGTGCAAGAGGTGGCTGGTCGATGTTTCTCTCTCATCGACGTTTCTAGCTCTCTATCTATCTCCCTTCCTCTCTGTAAAATATCAATAAAATATATATTAAAAAAAAAAGACCCCACAGTTGTTTTATGTCCTCTCCACTTCTCACCCAAATTACCACCAGGTGCCAAACCTGGTGACATTTATTTCCTGTTTTCTTGTGTTTTGGGGCAGCATAGGGCACCCTGAAAAGTATCCCTCAAAATGTCAGGAAGGGCAGAAAGCATGGTTCTTTGTTTTTCTGTATTTTATTGATTTTAGAGAATGGAGAAGGGAGAGGGATAGAAACATGCATGAGAGAAAGAAACATTGATTAGCTGCTTCTTGTGCTCTCCTACTGGGGATTGATCCTGAAACCCTGGCATGTGCCCTTGACCGGAATCAAATCCAGGACCTTTCAGTCCACATGCCAACGCTCTATCCACTGAGCCAAACTGGTGAGGACTCTTTTAAATTTTTTAATCCTCATCTGAGAATATTTTTTCATTAATTTTTATTTTATTTTAAAAATACATTTTATTGATTTTTTTACAGAAAGGAAGAGAGAGAGAGAGAGAGTTAGAAACATGGATGAGAGAGAATCATCGATCAGCTGTCTATTGCACATCCCCTACTGGGGATGTGCCCACAACCAAGGTACATGCCGTTGACCGGAATCGAACCTGGGACCTTTCAGTCTGCAGACTGACGCTCTATCCACTGAGCCAAACTGGTTTTGGCTTCATTGATTTTTAGAGAGAGTGCAAGAGAGAGGGAAAGACAGAAATATCAATGTGAGAGAAACACATCGATTGGTTGCCTCCTGCATTTGCATGGACCAGGACCAGGGAGGAGCCTGCAACTGAGGTACTTGCCTTTGACCGAAATTGAACCTGGGACACATTGCTGAGCCAAACAGGCTAGGGCAGTGGTCGGCAAACTGCAGCTTGCGAGCCACAGGTGGCTCTTTGGCCCCTTGAGTGTGGCTCTTCCACAAAATACCATGTGCGGTGGCCGCACACGTACAGTGCGATTGAAACTTGGTGGATCATGCGCAGAAGTCGGTTTTTGGCTCTCAAAAGAAATTTCAATCGTTGTATTGTTGATATTTGACTCTGTTGACTAATGAGTTTACTGACCACTGGGCTAGGGCCTAGTGAGTTTTGTTTTTTAAAAAAAATATATTTCATTGATTTTTTACAGAGAAGAAGGGAGAGAGATAGAGAGCCAGAAACGTCGATGAAAGAGAAACATCGACCAGCCGCCTCCTGCACACTCCCCACCGGGGATGTGCCCGCAACCAAGGCACATGCCCTTTGACCGGAATCGAACCTGGGACCCTTCAGTCTGCAGACCGACGCTCTACCACTGAGCCAAACCGGTTTCGGCATAGTGAGCTTTTAATACAAGTTTCCAAAAGGAACCAGGTGCTTAGTTGTTAAATTGTATATGTGTTTATTTAGATTTACATGATGCCATGGCATAAAATTCCATATGTCCAGGAAGCATACTTGGTTTAAAAGAGAGAGCGAGTGAGAGCGAGCACGCCCTAACTGGTTTGGCTCAGTGGATAGAGCATCGGCCTGATGCACCTAGGTTGTGGGTTAGATCCCCGAGTCAGGACACATACAAGAATCAACCAATGAATGCATAAATAAGTGGAACAACAATTGATGTTACTCTCTATCTCCCTCTCCTTCCCCTCCCCCCTTTTTCCCTCTGAAATCAATTTAAAAAATACTGTTTGCAGTTTTGCTGTCAGAACTGAATCTGTAGTACAGGGTTATGTGCCTCCAAACATACAGTCAGTCCTCCATACCTGCAGGTTTTGTTTTGTATCCACAGATTTGACCAACCACAGGTAAAAACTAATCCCAGAAAGTTTAAAAAAGCAGAACTTGAGCCGAGACTGGTTTGGCTCAGTGGATAGAGCATCGGCCTGCAGACTGAAAGGTCCCAGGGTTGATTCCCGTCAAGGGGATGTACCTTGGTTGCGGGCACATCCCCAGTAGGGGGTGTGCCAGAGGCAGCTGATCGATGATTCTCTCTCATCCGTGTTTCTAACTCTCTATCTCTCTCCCTTCCTTTCTGTAAAAAAATCAATAACATATATTTAAAAAAATAAAAAAGCAGAACTTGAATTTGCTGCATGCCAAGCACTACACTGAATCCACGCAATTGAAGGGATGTGTAAGGTGCCCTGCTGTGTGCTCTGCTGTAGCCTGTATGCATGTATAGGTTCTGTGCAAATACTACACCATTTTCTATAAGGGATTTGAGCATCTTAACCATTTGAGTGTCCCTGGGGGTCATGCAAATGTAGGTTATTATGTGCAGATAAGCTATCTATCAAGATACTAGTGGCCTGAAGCACGGATTTGTGCACATTGAAAGGAAATTAATTAGAAGGTGTCTGGTGGGGTGGGACTGGGAGAGATGGGCCACACCTGGGGCGGCACTGCAGCTCGAAGGGCATTTGTGGAGTGAGCAGGGCGCCTCTGGCAGACGGGGTCCCTCTGCTTGGCCTACGGGGATTGGGCCGAAACTGGCTCTCCGACATTCCCTGCAGGGTCCCGGATTGCAAGAGGGTAGTTCTCAGGTGAGGCACCCAGAAATCAGGCTCCCTCTTCTCTGGTTCTGGGGTGCATCACCAGAGAACCACTGCTGCCAAGTCACAGCAGCTCGGCAGCTCTTGCCTTGAGCGTCTGCCCCCTGGTGGTTGATCAAAACTGGTAACTATGAGCATCATAGCTACCCGTCAGATGGTCACTTTAAACCAGGGGCAGATGCTCAATGCAGGAGCTGCTGTGACACACACTAGTCATTTACAAAGAAATGACACTATGAACCTGGTGCTGACAAAACAACACTTGGCTTCCCCCAAATGGAACACAGGCCCCGCCACCACCCTGGAGCCACAGCTCACCAAATCACAGCCAATACTGCTCAGACCCCATGGTGCAAAATGCGGCCCACAGCCTAGCCCAACTCAGGAACAGTAGCTGTGGGTAGCTGTTGAGAACCGCTGCTGTAGAGCCGAAGACTATCGGAAAACATAGGTATTTACATTACAATTCATAACAGCAAAATTACAGTTATAAGTAGCAACGAAAATAATTTTATGGTTGGGGGTCACCACAACATGAACAACTGTATTAAAGGTCCACAGCATTAGGGAGGTTGGGAACCACTGCTCTAACGGAAGGTGGTGCTCACTTGTCATTCAGTTTTTATAGCTTTTATTATGTTTTTATAAACATCAGAATTTTATTTTATTTATTATTTAAAAAAATATATTTTATTGATTTTTCACAGAGAGGAAGGGAGAGAGATAGAGAGCTAGAAACATCAATGAAAGAGAATCATCGACCAGCTGCCTCCTGCACAGCCCCCACCGGGGATGTGCCCGCAACCAAGGTACATGCCCTTGACCGGAATCGAACCTGGGACCTTTCAGTCCGCAGACCGATGCTCTATCCACTGAGCCAAACCGGTTTCGGCCAGAATTTTATTTTTTATAGTTCTGGAGGATGGAAGTCCAAGATTAAGGAGCCAGCAGATTTAGTGTGTGGCGGAAAAAGCTATAGCTTTTATCAATGCTGTTAGCCTTGGTTGGAATTATAGAATCTTGATAATGAACCCAAATCTTAGACTGTTTGGTCATCTCATGCGGACATGTTAGCATGAGGTAGGCCTGGGCCCAGCCTCTCTCCCTGTGGTTCCTGAACGTTCTGCACAGCTTTGAGAAGCAGGTGGGGCCAGAGGGGCACACAATACACCTCCTCACTGTAGCTAACAGTTGTGCAAGCTGCTTCCTACTCACTGTAGGACCCTTCTGGAAAGTTCCAGAAAGGGCCTCTGGACACAGCCAGACTAGCTTGTGAATCGTGTCCTGCAGGCAGAGCTTCATGCCAGCCTTGAAGTGCCCCCTTTCCTGCCCACGTCCTGCCCTGTCTGTGCCTCTGCACCCTTGTGTGGTCCGGCAGGTTGCCTCCTCCAGGGAGCTCAGGCCCTGAGCAAGTCAGTGGCTGCTGTCAGGCCTGACCTGTCATGGAGGGGAGGGGCCAGGTCAGGCCCAGTGTGGGGCCCAATCTGAAAGCTGTCAGTAGAAAAATACCATGAGAGAGGAGTGGTGTGAGTGTTGAACCTAAATCAGGATGCCCTCTGCCTCAGTGTCCCTTTCTACCCCCCCTCTGCACCCCCAGTGGCCGTTCTGGTACATTCTACCTCCTCTCTTACCTCAGCCTCCCAGCGTGGCCTCTCTCCTCTCCAACTTGGCCTCTGTCTGGTGCTCGTTGTGAAACAGAAATCTGATCACGTGCTCCCTTCTGGCTCGACCCTACCACTGCTTCTCCGATGCCCAGGCTGCTGGGTTTATTTCTCGTCCTCTGAAGTCGTCCTCGTTTCCCCTCATGTGTGTTTGGGAGACACAGCTACTTTTGCTGTGTTTCATTGTCATATGCAGCTGTGTAATACTCCTTTGCATGTATAAGCCATAGTTTTGCTTGCAAATAATGCCTCTGTGAATATACCAGGTAGGATCATTGGTGTTCGTGTTCCTCAAGCACATGTGAGGATCTCTCTAGTCTACTGGTTCTTACTGAGGGCAACGCCCCCTGGAGACACTGGACCATCTGTGGTTGTCATGCTGGGGGTGCTCATGGCACTAGGTGTGGGTAGAGGCCAGGGATGCTGCTCAGTGCTCAGAAGTGCCCAGGATGGCTCCTCCCCACAGAATGACCAGGCGAATGAGGGATGTCTGCCTTACCGTGGAGATGCTGGGCCTGGGGGTGAATGTCTTGTTTATCCTTTTAAAGGCCATTTGGCTTGCCCTCTGCTGATTTCCCTGTCACAGTTACACTGGGGGCATTTATCCTTCATCTTTTTCTTTTTTTTTTTTTTTAAAATACACACTTTATTTTTGAGAGCAATCTTCTCAGCAAAATGATGTGGCAGGTTCAGAGATTTCCTGTGTACTCACACAGCCTACTGTCAGCATCGGGCACCAGGTGGTGCATTTGTTACAATCCATGAGCCTAGATGGGCATATCATAGTCACCAGAGTCCATAGGCTACCTTAGGGTTCACTCTTGGTGTCATAAATTCCATAGGGTTGGAAACTTCACAGAGTAGTTTCACTGCCTTAAAAACACTGTGCTAAACCTATTTATCCTCCCTCCACTTTCTGGCAGCCACTGCTCCTTTCACTGTCTCCATAGTTTTGACTTTTCCAGAGTATCATACACAGATGCCCTCTGACTTGTGATGGGTTGTTATATCCTGAGAAGCTGAAATATTGTAAGTGAAAAACATATTTAGCTCTGGTCAATGGTTAGCGCATTGGTCTGAGGGCATAAGAGTTGATTCCTGATCAAGGGCACTTGACTTGGTTATAAGTTCATCCTCACTCCAGTCGGTCAGAGTGTGTGCAGGAGGCAACCAATCGATGTGTCTCTCTCACGTTGATATTTTCCTTTCTCTTTCTCCTTTTCTCTCACTCTCCCTCTCCTCTCACCCTCCTACTCTTTCTAAAAGTCAATGGAAAAAATATCTTAGGTGAGGATTAAAAATAAAACAAGATGTACTTAGTACACCTAACCTACCAAACACAGTTTAACCCAGCCTATTGTGATAGAACACTTACATTCACCTACAGTTGGGCAAAATCCTCTTGATGCAGCTGCCCAGCACCACATGAGAGTATTAGACTGAATATCGCCTGCCTGGGACAAGATCCAAATTCAAAATTTGAAGTATGGCTACTACTATGTGCCTATTGCTTTTGAACCAATGAAAAGTTGAAATAATTGCAAGTTGAGCCATTGTAAGTTGAGGACCATCTGTGGATGGGATTATATATATGTAGCTTTCTTTTTCTTTTTTTCTTTTTTTAAATACATTTTTATTGATTTCAGAGAGGAAGGGAGAGGGAGAGAGATAGAAACATCTATCAGCTGCCTCCTACTAGGGATCAAGCCCATAACCCAGACATGTACCATTGACTGGAATCGAACCCGAGACCCTTCAGTCTGCAGGCTGGTGCTCTAGCCAATGAGCTAAATTATCTAGGGTCTTTTTAAAACAAACACATTTTAAATATATTTTATTGATTTTTTTACAGAGAGGAAGGGAGAGAGATAGTTAGAAACATCGATCAGCTGTCTCCTGCACACCCCCTACTGGGGATGTGCCTGCAACCAAGGTACATGCCCTTGACTGGAATCGAACCTGGGACCTTTCAGTCTGCAGGCAGATGTTCTGTCCACTGAGCCAAACTGGTTCTTGCAGGTCTTTTTTTTAAGGGAAAAAAAAAGGCTTGATTGAGATTGAACTCATAACATACAAATCTCCCAAATCTCCTCTTTAACATATGCAATTTAGTATTCTCTCTATATATAGATTTGCAACTGTCATCACAGTAAATTTTAGGACATTTTCATCCAAAGGAAACTACACCTTTTAATGATCACTGCCTTATTCCCCATCTTCCTCCCCCAGCCCCTGGCAACCGTCACCCACTTCCTGTCTCTGTGGATTTGCCTGTTTTGGACATTTCACATAGGTGAAAGCACACACTGTGTGGCCTTTTGTGTCTGGCTTCTCACTGAGCATTCTGTTTTCAAGGTCCATTCACGTTGTAGTGAGTGTCAGTGCTTCACTCCTTTTCATGGCTGAATAATACTCCATCGTGGGAATGGATAAACATGGTGACATCTAGGGGGATTTCAGAGGGGCCCTGGCAGCCTCTGCAGCTGTAAGCAAGTGATGGTGTATTCAGATGCATTTTTTGGGGGGAGGGGTCATCATCCATCAAATTCTCAGGTTTGTGATGAAGAAAGAATAATAACCACTGGACTGAGGGATGGCCTTGGACCTTGGAACTTGCTTCCACTGTGACCCCTGATGCTGTTTGCACATTAATTGCAACCAGTCCTTTGAAACATCAGCTTTTGGTAAGAATTTGGGAGGAGGAAAGTGTATGTTTTCCTCTCTTTTCCCTTTTTTAAGAAAATATTTTTTTAATTGACATTTTACAGAGAGGAAGGGAGAGAGAGAGAGAGCTAGAAACGTTGATGAGAAACATCAACCAGCTGCCTCTTGTACACCCCCCACCGGGGATGTGCCCGCAGCCAAGGTACATGCCCTTGACCGGAATCGAACCTGGGACCTTTCAGTCCGCAGACCGACGCTCTACCACTGAGCCAAACCGGCCTCGGTTCTTTTCCCTTTTCTTTAGGGCACTGCTTCTGAACCAGGTTGTTCTGCCCCAAGGGGACAGTGGAAGTTTGGAGACTGGGGGAGCTCCTGGCATTGGGGTTGGGGGCCAGGTGTGCTGCTCAGCACCTTGCAGTGCTCAGGATAGCCCTCCACAGAGAACGATCCAGTCCCAATGTTAACACAGACCTACCTTCGGGGCACTGGATCGACCAAGGTGCACTTGCGGGTCCTTGTTGGATGTTGGCGGAGTGCTGTGGGATAGTTTCTAATAAAAGCTAACTCCTTGGCCTTGTGCCATCAGGATGCAACTCAGAAGACAAAACTCCTTCACACCTCAGAGTCACACCCAGAGGTGTAGATTGCTGAGCTGTGCTGGGCAGTGTCCTGTTAGCAGGTATCTAGTGTGGGTGGAATTAGCCTCAAGGAGTTAACAGAGAGGGGTGGAGTGAATGGACCTGAGAAGTTGCCCTGTGTGGATAAGACCTGAGCCAGAGCTTTACAAAGGAGACTTGTGGATGTTGGGGGGTGTATCTCCTTGGACTCACATAGGCTGGGTCTCCTCCCTGGGCACTACTGACATTGGGGCCAGGTCATTGGGAATGTTTTTCAGTATTTCTGGCCCTATGCACTTCATCGTGACAACCATAGATGTCCCCAAACATTGTGTGCCAGTGGCACCTGTATGCTGGATTGCTCTCAGTTGAGAATGACAATGTGTGTTTATTGTAACAAAAGTTGCAAAGCATGTTAACACATGAAGTACTAAGGAAACCTCCCCTGACATCTGATGTGTGTCCACCGCACAGCAGGATTATGCTGTGCTCATGGGGACACTTACCTGATGAAACCAGGAGTCCTCATTTGAGAGGGTCCGGGGACCCTGGGGAAGGTGTGTCAGTGTGCATGCCCAGGAGGGAATAGGTTTTATTGTCCCATGATCTGAGGGCAGATTCCATTCTTAGCTCACATCATGTTCCTATGCCTGGCACCCAGAAGACAAACTAAATAACAGGCAGGCAAGTGACCTCTGTCTTGGTATCTTTGCAGATGGAGGATGGCCACACCCTCTTTGACTATGATGTTCGCCTGAATGACACCATCCAGCTCCTGGTTCGGCAGAATCTCATGCCTCCCCCGAGTAGCAGCAGCAACAACCAGGAGAGAGACTCTGAGCTTTCTGATACGGATTCTGGCTACTGCCTGGGCCAGAGCGAGTCGGATAAGTCTTCCACTAGCGGTGAGGTGGACAGAAATGCAGGCTTAACAGATGAGGCAGTGTATGAAGAGACGGATCTGGGCCTGTACAAGGTGAGGCTCCTGCAGAAGGTTTGGGGTCTGGCTGATCTCTGCACCCCTGAGGATCATTCCTCATGCTCCACTGACTTTGGCTTCCCCACCACCCAGCCATAAGCTCATGAGTCAGCTCCCCTCCATCCCGGTGGCTGGGCACCCACAGTCCTGCCGTGAAAACCTAAAGTTTCTTTGGCAGAAACATGCGCTACTCCAGATTTCTTATCCCTGAAACAGAATCCTGAGTCTGGCCTACAGGTGTCTGCTATGGCCTTTGTAGTGGCTTTAATTTCTGAATTCTCTGCCACCTTCTAAGATCATGAAATTTCATATAATGATCTGGATTCTCAGCTTTTCTTGAGAAATGGACAGTTCTGGCCTCCCTAAGCTGATTCTGCTTCCAGGGACATTGGCAAAATCTTGCGACATTTGTGGATGTCATGACTGGGGATACTGCTGACATCCAAGTATCCCCAGTCATGGGGGACAGAGATTCTCAACACCCAACAATGGCCAGGATGGTCCCTCATAGAGGGGTCCCAATGTCCACAGTCCTGCATTCAGGAAACCCAATTCCCAGCATTTGGATTTGCGTCCCAGGCCTGAAACAGCAAGTGCCAAGGATCAAAACAGGTCCTGACCTATGACGAGTGAGTGTTGCTGATCAGAATTCCTTCCCTGGGTTGGATAAGAGAGTTCCCTTTTACCTTGCAGGTCAATGAGTACGTTGATGCTCGGGACACGGATGTGGGAAGTTGGTTTGAGGCGAAGGTTGTCAGAGTGACAAAGAAGCCACCATCCCAGGACACGCCTTGTGGCTCTACCTCATCCCAGGACGCAGCCTCTAGCTCCACTTCGTCCCAGGACGCACCATGTAGCTCTGCCTCGTCTCAGGATGCACCCTGTAGCTCCACCTCGTCCCAGGACGCACCATGTAGCTCTGCCTCATCTCAGGATGCACCCTGTAGCTCCACCTCCTCCCAGGACGCACCATGTAGCTCTGCCTCATCTCAGGATGCACCCTGTAGTTCCACCTCCTCCCAGGACGCACCCTGTAGCTCCACCTCCATATTGGAAGAAGACGATGATGTCATTTATCATGTGACATATGATGAGTGAGTGTCATTGCAGGGAGGTGGTGGGCCTAAACCAGTGGGAAAACTACGGCCCTTGGGCCGGATCCGGCCCGTTTGGCTGTTCTATCCGGCCCTCAGAGCCGAAAGAGTGGAGGGTTCTCTTGCTCTCCCCTCCGCTCCTTCACCAGCAGCCCAAGATGAGAGTGCCAGCATGGTCAGGTTGCTTTTGTTCCGGCCCTCCGGTCCAGTTTAAGAACCCATTGTGGCCCTCAAATCAAAAAGTTTGCCCACCCCTGGCCTAAACTGTTGGTTCTATGTATATAGAACCTGGAGTTGGGTACAGCCTTGGGGATGATAGTCAGGATTTGAGGCTCCCACCCTCATGCTCCCAAAGAACACAGGAGGCCACACCTAGAGGACCAGTGTCACAGGGACCCAAAGCTAGGCTGACCCCTCCTCAGGTCTCCTTGGAGAACTCTGCTCTGACCTTCAGTCAGACACCCCCGCCCATTTCTTGTTTTATTTTATTCATACCACATATCATTGGTACCACACGAAACCATCTCACGAGTTTGTCCTCTCCCTCACTGTAATGCATATTTATTGAGCACTTACTGAGTGTCAGGCCCTGTGCTGGCCACAGGGAATTCTTGTCTGTTAACCCAGAGGGTACTTAGTAGGCTTGGGCTCCATAACAAGATACCACATGCTGGGTGGCTTAAACAGCAGACATTTATGTTCTCACAGTTTTGGAGGAAGGAAGTATTGGTGGGGTAGTTTCCTTCTTGACTATCTTCTCACTGTGTTCTCACATGGAAAGAGAGCGAGCTCTGGTCTCCTTTAATAAGGACACTAACCCCATCAGATTAGGGACCCAATTATATGACCTCATTTAACTTCAGTGATCTCCCGAAAGGCCCCATCTCTGAATGATGGTCACATTGCGGGGAGGGTTACAATTTAGTCCATAACAGGGCAAGCATGGCTGCCTCTAGGGAACTCACATTCCAAAGAGCACAAGAGCTTCCTTTGGTTCTGCTGGGTCCCACTGCTTATCCCAATTTCTGGCACATATTAAGCTTATTAGCTCTATAAAAATTATTGAAGGAGTTGAATAATGAATCACAGTAGACACAAAATTCCCATCCTAAGGCCTGAGGGCCAATGAAGCTGTATTGAAACATATTAATGCCCATTTATGTTTGCCTATTGCCTGTGGATGCTTTCTTAGTGATAGCAGCACAATTGAATATTCATGATAGAGACCTTCTAGCTCACAAAGCCAAAAATACAGTAAACCCTCAATTTAATGGACTTGCAATTTAACAGACAAAACTTCTGGTCTGTAAGTCCTATGTGAAAACACCCTGATGCCTGGCTGGTGTGGCTCAATGGTTGAATGTCAGCCATAAACCAGGAGATCATGGTTCAATTTCCCATGCAGGCCATATGCCTTGGTTGCAGGCTTGATCCCCAGTGTGGGGCAAGCAAGAGACAGCAGATCAATGATTCTCTCTAATCATTGATGTTTCAATTGCTCCCTCTCCCTTCCTCTCTGAAATCAATAAAAATATATTTTTAAAAAACAAAAGAATTATTTGGAAATGTTTAAATGAAGAATCTTCAATAGTATGAATTTTTTTAAAAAATTCAACACCCTGTTAATTTTGAAATGCTTTTAACCAAGTGTTTATAATTAAGTTACATGTTATTTTTGTTATTCACTTATTTTAAACAAATTTTAGTGATTAAGATATGTTGCAGAAAACACTGTAGTAATTTTGCCAATATAAGTAAATGTATATCTATAGCTGTAGTCTACAGGTTTAAATCCAAGTGTCACCACTTCTAAACAATGTTCAGCAAATGACTAGCACATGATTGCACTGCATGGCACTTAGTATTAGTGCTATTGTCGAGTGGCGTGACTTTCTACAGCAGTTTTCACGCATTCTGGCTGATGCTCTGATGTGCTAAGCTACGTCACCCACATGTGCATTTGTTTACTCAGGTGACTAGTGAATGCACACATTTATTAGATCAATTCAGTATAAATTTAAAATTACAGTAATACATATAGAAAACTTTTCTGTGAAATTAAACTTTTCATACATACTTTAATTACACAAATATGTCTGCATAAGTAAAAATAGGCAAACTAATTTGTCAGTATTTTAACGTACACATTCGGAAAACATAGTCTATTATATAACAGCTTTCAGCTTTAATGGACACTCCTTGCCTTTGGTGGTTTACTAGCGAAATAATGAGCGCCAGGCATATAGCTACTCATAATAGATTTGGAGTTGTCCCCCACAGGTGAGGTTTAAATTTGTTTCTTTCAGACCAATTGTTTTATGTCTTTTATGAGGCTGCTGGAATATTTCTGTATATCCAGCATAATGATTTCCTATCGTATCCTAATAGCCAATGCATTATATTTATATAAATGAGTTAATGCATGTCCCTCTACAAAAATCATGTTCAGAATGTGAAAAAAGTTAGTTTACAGTTTCAGAGGCCAAAATCAAGGTGTCAGCCAGGCCATGATTTTCCCGAAACTTGTAGGAGAGAATCCTTCCTTGCCTCTTCCAGCTTCTGATTGTGGCCGGCAGTCCTTGGCTAGTGACCATATTCCAGTCTGTCTCCCCTTTCATGTGTCATTCTCTGTGTCTGACTTGTTCCCTCTTGTAAGGACACCAGTTATAATGGATTAAGGCAGTGTGACTTGACTTGATTACATCTGCAAAGACTTTATTTCCAAATTAGGTGCCATTTCCAGGTGCCAAGGGTTAGACCACCAGCATATCTTTTTGGGGGACACAAGGTCAACCCACAACACCTTCTGTAATTGAAACCTGTCTTCTGCACCTATGTATTTTCGACACCAGCAGAGGGGAATTTACTTGCTTCTTCGATGAGATAACCCACACCTCTGTTGTGTGTGGCTTTCTCCTCCCTTCTCTCTTTGGAGGGAAAGGGGTCTGATATTGCCCTGGGATCTGAGTGTGGGATTTGCCTCCTAGTTACCCGGAATACGGTGTGGTTCAGATGAGTTCAGAGAACGTCCGGGCCCGAGCCCGAGAAATCATCAGATGGCAGGATCTGAAGGAGGGCCAGGAGGTCATGCTCAACTACAACCCCGACAAGCCGAAGGAACGGGGCTTCTGGTATGATGCAGTGATCCAGCGGAAGAACCAGACCCGGACATCACGGGAGCTGTATGCTAACATCAGGATCGGGTGAGTGGCTCTCCAGCCAGCGCTCTGTGGACAAGGCCTTCGGCCTCCACCTGTCCTCCCCTCTGGGGCTCCACTCCAACTTCCTGCTGGTTTATTGGCGATCTTCTGAGACTGACCCTTCATGCCCCTGCTCGGGAACCATCCCTGAGCCTCAGGTGGAAATGTCGGCCTTCCTTGTTCTCTTTTATTTGCTGTTTTAGATTTGGCAAATAGGTAAGAACTTAAAATGCATCCAAGCCAGAAGGGACTGCCCTGGCTGGTGTTTCTCAGAGGTTAGAGCGTCAGCCTGTGCACCATAGGGTCTCAGATTTGATTCCCTGACAAGGCACATACCTTGGTTGCAGGTTTGCTCCTCACTCTGTCGGGGCACCTGTGGGATGGTCTCTCACATTGATGTTTCTATCTCTCTTTTCTCCTCCCCTCCTTCTCTTCCACTCTCTGGAAAGCAATGGGAAAAAATATCCTCCGGGAGGATTAAAAAAAAAAAAAAAAGATATTCCCTGAACATCCAGGAACATTCTGTGCATAAACAAGCGTAAACATATACAAACACACCAACCCACATGTGCTCCATATCCAGGGTCAGCAAACTGCAGGCCAGAGCTGGCACTTTGCCTATTTTGGCAAATAAAGTTTTATTGGCACACAGCCACACCCATCTGTTTGCTGATTATCTGTGGCTCCTTTTGTGTTGGAAGTGCACATTTGAGTAGTTGGGAAAGAGACTGAAAACATGTGCTTCTTCAATTTTTGCAGAAAATATTTGCCAGTCTCTGTCCTACTTTACCTTTCTTATGTGTGTGTTAAAACAGTATATAATGGAAAACTTACTACCCTAGTCATTTTTTAAAATATGTTTTTATTGGTTATAGTGGGGGGAGGGGGAGAGAAACATCCATGTGATAGTATGTCTCCTGCATGCCCTTTTCTGGGGATGGAGCCTGAAACTCGGGCATGTGCCCTCACTGGGGATTGAACCAGCGACCTTTTGGTGCTCAAGCAATTGAACCACACCAGTGTTTTTTTGTTGTTAATCTTCATCTGAGGATATTTTTTCTATTGATTTTTTTTTTTTTTTTTTAGAGTGAAAGGGAGGGGGAAACACAGAGGCACACATCAGTGTGAGAGAGACACGTCGATTGGTTGCCTCTCGCATGAGCTCTGGCCAGGTGGGAGTGGGGATAGAGCCCACAGTCAAAGTATATGCCCTTGACTAGAATCGAACCTACGACCCTCAGTCTCTGGGTAGACGATCTAACCATTTAGCAACCAGCCTGGGCCATTCTAACCATTTTTAAGTGTACAATTTAGGAACAACATTAAGAACATGCACATTGTTGTGTGACCATCAACACTTTCCCATTTCCAGAACTTTAAAAAAAATATATATTTTATTGATATTTTACAGAGAGGAAGGGAGAGAGATAGAGAGCTAGAAATGTCGATGAGAGAGAAACATCGACCACAGCTGCCTCTTGCACACCCCCTACTGGGGATGTGCCCACAACCAAGGTACATGCCCTTGACCGGAATCGAACCTGGGACCTTTCAGTCCGCAGACCGATGCTCTACCACTGAGCCAAACTGGTTTCGGCCATTTCCAGAACTTTTTCATCATCCCAAACAGAAACGATTTTTATTAAACACTAATTCCCAATCCCTCCTAGCAAAACACCCACCATCTTTCTGTCCCTCCTCCAGGGACCTCATATGAATGAAATCATATAGCATTTGTCTTTTTGTGTCTGGCTTATTTCACTCAGTATAATGTCCTCAAATCTCATCCATGTAGTAGTAGCTTGTGTCAGACCTTCCTTTTGGTGACTGGATAATATTTCATTGTATATAGTGACTATAGACACATACCTGGACAACCGTGTCCCAAACACAGATAGGTGCAAAGGTTCTGGAACAGGCCCATTCCTGCTCCATTAGTGGCCTAGCGAGAAGGGAGTGGTGGAGGGAGAGAGGGAGTGAGGAGTGGAGACTGGAACCCCTCCATGAGTTTGGATATTCAGAGTATGGCCAGGAGTGGTACAGAACTGGTCTTTATTGCTGGCAGTCATTGGGGCATTTTGAGCCTGGGAACCACATGCTTTGACCTATAATTGAGAACCATCACTCTGGCAGCCAAGCAGGGAAGGGACTGCAGGGGGCCGCATGGCAGCCAGGACACCAGGGAGGAAGCTGCAGTGATGTTATTGTTTCACTGCTTTTCTCTATTGTTTTCTTGTTTCCAATTTCATTGATTTTTCTCTCATCCTTTTGCTTTTCTCCTTTCCATGGATTGATTTTCCTCTTCTTTTTCTAGTGTCTTGAGGTAGCAACTTAGACTAGTGATCTTGGAAACTTTTTTATTATAAGCATTTTAGTGCTATAAATTTCCCTCTAAACAGTGCCTTAACTGCTTTCCACACATTCTGCTATGTTATATTTTTATTCAGTTCTCTATTTCTTTTAATAAATCTTTATTGTTCATATTATTATAAATGTTCCTCATTTTTCCCCCTCCATTGCTCCCCTCCACCAGGTTCCCACCCCACCCTCTGCCCTTTCCCCGTCCCCCATTGTCCTCATCCATAGGTGCACAGTTTATGTTCAGTCTCTTCCCGCACCCCCCACTCCCCTTTTCCCCGAGAATCGTCAGTTCACTCCCCTTTCATACCTCTGATTCTATTATATTCAACAGTTAATATTATTCATCAGATTTTTTTAATTCCCTTGGTTTTTAGATTCATTCAGTTGTTGATAGTTACGTATTTGTTGTTCATAATTTTTATCTTTATTTTCTTCCTCTTCCTAAAGAACCCCCTTCAGCAATTCATATAATTCTGGTCTGGCGGTGATGAATTCCTTTAGCTTTTTTTAAATTTGTGAAGCTCTTTATCTGGCCTTCGATTCTGTGTGATAGCTTTGCTGGGTAGAGTATTTTTGGCTGTAGGTTCTTGCTATTCATTACCTTGAATATTTCTTGCCATTGCCATCTAGCTTGCATGGTTTCTGTTGAGAAATCTACCTGCTTTTGTCTTGCTGCTTTTAATATTCTCTCTTTGTCTTTTGCTCTTGGAATTTTAATTATGATGTGTCTTGGTGTGGTCCTCTTTGGATTCCTTTTGTTTGGGGTTCTGTGTGCTTTCTGGACTTGTAAGTCTATTTCTTTCCCCAGGTGGGGGAAGTTTTCTGTCACTATTTCTTCCAGTATGCTTTCGGTATCTTGCTCTCTCTCTTCTTCTGGGACCCCCATAATTCTGATGTTGGTTCACTTGAAGTTGTCCCAGAGGTTTCTTACATTATCTTCAAGTTTCTGGATTCTCTTGTCTTCTTGCTTCTGCGGAAGAGTGTCTTCTGGCTCTTTATGTTCCAAATTTTTGATTCTTGCAATCTTCCATTCTGTTTTTAGGACGCTGAATAATATTTTTTATTTCAGACGATGTATTTTTTATTTCTAGTTGATCCCTTTTCATATCCTCACAGCTCTCGTTTATTTTATTGGCCTTTTTTTAAGGAAATTCTTGAAAAACCTTATAACCGTGGTTTTGAACTCTATATCCAGTCACTTGTTGTCCTCCATTTCTTTCATTTGTGATCTGTTTCCTTGTCTCAGCATTTTCATTGCTTCCTTGAGTTGGTAGGGTGGCTTTGTGTGCTAAGGTGTCCTATATGGTTCATTGGGTCAGCCTCCCAGTTACCTGAGGTGGACACTCTTGGTGCACCCTTTTTGTGGACTGTGTGTACAGCCTTGTTGTAGTTAAGTCTTGATTGTTGTTGGTATCACTGGGAGGAACTGACCTCCAGGCCAATTGGCTGTGAGGATCAGCTGTGTCTATGCCGGGAGACAGCCTTATTTGACTAGACTTGGAAAATTGCAAAAGCCTCTGTGCTCAGCTTGGATGGGGTGGTGTTTCAGGGTGGAGCCTACAGCCTTGGCTCCCCCCCTCCCCCCCCATGAGGTTCCTGAGTCTCCGTGTTCCTCAATGTCCTTTGGTGCTCGCTGTAAGCACCTCTGAGAGAAAGGTGCCTTCAAGTTTTGCCCAGACAGTCTATTCTCTCCCCCAATGAGCCCATATCTGTGGTTCAGTGCAATTGGAAGTGGGGTTCAGAGCAGTTCGGAGCTTTTGTCTCCTTCCTGCTAGGGCAATCCAGTGGCACAGTCGACAGTCTGTTGTCTGTGTGCAATGTGCGTGCCTCTGGGACTGCCTTTCGCCACTCTGCCTTACAGCCTAGATTCCCTCTGTATGAGCCTGGGTCCCCAGGGTCTCCCCCAGGACTGGGGTTCAGTGCAGTCGGAGTTGGGGTTCAGCACAGTCTGGAGCTTTTATCTCCTTCCTGCTAGGGAACATCAGCCAGGCACTCAGCCGCCCCTCCTCTCTGGCTCCATCCTCTCCCCACACGTGCACCGTGTCTCTGGACCTTGGGCTTTTACAGCTCCTCTGATTTTCCTTCTGGTTTTCTCTTTCCTTCTAGTTGTAGAATTTCCAGTCAGTCAACTTTCCTGTAGTTCTAGATAATGTCCAATTTGTATTTTAGTTGTATTTTTTGAAATTGTGTGAGGCTGCAGTTAGGCGTTTACCTATGCTGCCATTTTGGTTTCTCTCTCTCTCTCTCTCTTTTAAGAATATATTCTTTTATTAATTTCAGAGAGGAAGAGAGAGTGAGAGAGAGAGAGAGATATCAATGATGAGAGAATCATTGATTGGCTACCTCCTGCACATCTCTCAACTGGGCATTGAGTCCCCAACTGGGGATTGAGCTCACAACCTGGGCATGTGCCCTGACCGAGAATTGATCCCTGACCTCCTGGTTCAAAGGCCAACCACTGAGCCATGCTGGTTGGGCTCTATTTTATTTCCTTTGAGACTTCCCCTTTGACTCCTGGCTTACTTAGAAGTAAGGTGTTTAATTGATAAATATTTAGAGATTTTTGCATTGTTTTTCTGTTATCTTCTATCTATATATATAAAAGCCTAAGTGACCATACGACCCTCTGACCGATAGCTATGACGTGCACTGACCACCAGAGGGCAGATGCTCAATGCACAGGCATGGAAACATGGAACAGACTGATGAATCTCAGAGGGAAGGGGGGAGGGGAGGGTGGGAATAGATTAACCAAAGATCTTATATGCATACTAGATTTGTGCCCCAGTGGGGTCTTGGCCTGGTCTTTGGGGATCGGGCAGAAATCGGCTCCCTGACATCCCCTGAGGGGTCCCAGATTGCAAGAGGGCGCAGGCCTGGCCAAAAGACCCCACAGGTACACGAATCCTCTCATTAATTTTTAAAAAAATATATATTTTATTGATTTTTTTACAGAGAGGAAGGGAGAGGAATAGAGTTAGAAACATTAATCAGCTGCCTCCTATACCTCCCTACTGGTTATGTGCCCATAACCAAGGTACATGCCCTTGACTGAAATTGATCCTGGGACCCCTGAGTCCACAGGCCGATGCTCCACTGAGCCAAACCGGTTAGGACCCTCATTAATTTATATTTGATTTCAGTATGTCTAAAGAACATACTCTGTGGGATTTTAGTTCTTTTAAATTTCTTGAGGTTCTATGTTGGTGAATAATCCATGGTTTTTGGGAAAAAAGTATTTCTGTCATTGGATAGAATGACCTATATATCAGTTAGATTGTATTGGTTGAGTTTGTTGTTTACATCTCCTAATTCTTTCTGATTTTCTGTCTAGTACCTCATCAACTGATGGAAGTCCTCAGCTATAATTGTGGATTTGTCTATTTCTCCTTTGAGCTTCATAATTAAGAGACTGTTGTTTGATGTATACACATTTGGGATAGTTATCTTCCTGGTTAATTGATCTTTTTATTATGTAGTGTCTCTCTTTGTCTCTAGTAATTTTCTTTGTTCTGAAGTCTATCTAAGGTATGTGTATGTATTGAATACACCTGCTTTTTTAAAAAAAGTTACTGTTTGATAGCCACTTCTGAGAAACAGGTTTGACTGTCTGGGGTCATTTTAACTTAGAGGAGCTTTTGTATTTTGATGGCAGCAAGTTGATCAGACTTTACCGTGGTGATTCCTGCCTGATGGGCCCTGTTCAATCGGCCTCTCCTGGTCCGGAGGTTAGAACTTACTCTCATTGTATCATGTCATGAAACTGTTTTATACTCTGCTTTCTTTTATCTTGTGTTTGATTTAGCAGGACTTGAATTGGCAAGGGCAGTAGCTTCGTGAATGCACTAGGGCCCTGAGGGGACTCTTACTCGGTGTCATTTGAGAGGTGCTCATATGCTCCGAGAATGTGCTGGGTGGCCAAATCCTCGTGGAGGTGCCTTAGCAGGGCCGGCCAGCTGGAATGTTCTAATGGCTTGTCTCTCACAGGAGTGGTTCTCTCAGCAACTGTCGGATCGTGTTTGTGGATGAAGTTTTCAAGATTGAGCGTCCTGGAGAAGGGAGCCCCATGGTTGAAAACCCAGTGAAAAGTGAGTTCTGATTCTGCCCTCTGTGTCTCTGGAATAGGGGGTGGGGCTCTGTTTCTTTGGCTGTTTCTTTGGCTGGCCCTGCCCAAGCTGATCCCAGCTGCTGTGTCCAGGGAAGAACAAGCCCTTCTGCAATAAATGCAAGGATAACCCGAGCAAGCCCTGCCATGAGTGTTCCTGCAGCCTGTGTGGGAGCAAGCAGGATCCTGACAAGCAGCTCATGTGTGATGATTGCGACCACGCCTTTCACTTATATTGTCTCAACCCGCCTCTCAGCAGTGTTCCCCCGGAGACGGAGTGGTGAGTGGATGCCTTGAATGCTCCAGTGGCGGGCTTGGGGCCGCGGTGCTGAGCTATCCAGGAGAGGGGGCTGGTGGGTGCCAATAAATAACACGAATGTTGCCTGTCCCTGGTAAACCCATGAGGGCAGTGAGAGAAATGGGGTGAGGGAACGTCCTGTGACCCAGGTGTGGCCTAGGCCTCGGGGTAACTGAGGGGAGGCAGAGAGCCGGGCATCTCTGCATTGCCCAAGAGCAGGTTTGTTGGCCATGGTGCTCTTGGCACAGACTAGTAACTGCCAACGTCATCGAAAGGTGGGGTTACACAAGGCTCTGGTGTTAGCACCCTAACCTGTTAACTGTGGTCGCTATAACTTGGAGGTGGCTGTTTTTATAAGCCCTCTTTGTGGAGATGGAGAAACTGAGTCTATGGCAGTGAGGAGGTGCCCATGGAATTTACCTTGGGGAGGTGCTGTGAAATTCCCAGCAGGAGAGGGACAAGAGTCTGTTCAGTAGAATGTTCTGTGATTATGGCAAGGTTCTCACTCTGCACTTTCCACGACCGTTGACACTCTGTGACACGTGGCTACTGACTACTTCATATGTGGCACGTATGACGGAGGAACTGGATTTCTTGTTTAATTTTAATGAATTTAAATGTAAAAGATTTCCCATTTCGGACAGCTCAGGAGGTTGGGAGCTGGAAGGAGCCGGCTATGCCTGCAGGGCTATTAGGAGTGGGGTGGGTTAAGGACAGAGAGTGATGTCCCTGTTGTTACAGGTTCTGCCCTAAATGTCGAAATGATGCCAGCGAGGTGGTGTTGGCAGGAGAGAAGCTGAAAGAGAGTAAGAAGAAGTCGAAAATGGCATCGGCCACATCATCCTCGCAGCGGGACTGGGGCAAGGTGAGGTGGCCCCTTGCTCTGGACTCCCCCAGCAGCTCTGCCCGCCCTCCCATGCTCGCTCACACTGTCTTCCATCTCTTCCTGGACCGGTAGGGCATGGCGTGCGTGGGGCGCACCAAGGAGTGCACCATTGTTCCATCCAACCACTACGGCCCCATCCCAGGGATCCCTGTGGGCACCATGTGGAAGTTCAGAGTCCAGGTACGTGTAAACATCTGGAGTTCAGCCTCAGGCACTGATCTCCCAGAAGCCCCTTTGCCGGAGAGGGCCACCCTTCTAGCAGGTGGCATGGCTGGAATTAAAACCAGCTCCTCCTGTGTTGTGGCCCAGATCAGGGTTCTTGTCACAGGCGTGTTACACTCAGAGCAAAAGTCAGGCCCCTGGCTGTGCAGCAGCAGCAGGCGGGTGGGGTGAGCTTTCCACAGCAGCCAGTCCAGAAGGTGCCATTTGTTTCTTGGTGGTTTTCACAGGTTAGTGAGTCAGGAGTCCATCGCCCGCACGTGGCGGGCATTCATGGCCGAAGCAATGATGGGGCATACTCCCTGGTCCTGTCTGGGGGGTATGAGGACGATGTGGTAAGTAGGGGTTGTTTTATTTATTTTTTAAATGTAAAATACACATAACATAAGATATGCCATATTAATAATTTTAAGTGTACACATCTCAAAGGAATTTAAATACATTAACATTGTTGTTTAACCATCACCAGCATTTATTTCTAGAACTTTCTCATCTTTCCAAACTGAAACTCTGTCCCCATTAAATGATAACTCCTAATCCCTCTCTCCCAGCCCCAGGCTCCTACCATTTACTTTCTGTCTCTATGAATCCTCTAGGGACCTCCTATGAGTGGATTCACACTATATTTGTCCTTTTGTGATTGTATTATTTCACTGAGCATAATGTCCTCAAGGTTCATCCATGTTGAGCATATTGCAGAATTTCCTTCCTTTTTGAATAATATTTCATTGTCTGAATGGACCATATTGTGTGTATCCATCAATGGATACTTTGATTGCTTTCACCTCTTGGATATTGTGAATAATGCTGGTGTGAACATAAGTGTACAGATAATCTCTGAAATGCCCTTCTTTCAATTCTTTTGGGTAGAGACAGACCCAGAAGTGGCATTGCTGGGTCACATTTCTTTTTTTTTTTTTTTTAAATATATTTTATTGATTTTTTTTTTTTTTTACAGAGAGGAAGAGAGAGGGATAGAGAGTTAGAAACATCGATGAGAGAGAATCATCGATCAGCTGCCTCTTGCACACCCTCTACTGGGGATGTGCTCGCAACCAAGGTACATGCCCTTGACCGGAATCGAACCTGGGACCCTTCAGTCCGCAGGCTGACGCTCTATCCACTGAGCCAAACCGGTTTCAGCCACATTTCATTTTTTGAGGGACCTCCATAGCATTTTCCACAGCAGCTGCCCCATTTTCCATTCCCACCAGAAGTGCACAGGGTTCCCAATTTCTCCACCTCTTCCTCATCATCACTGGTTATTTTCTGTTTCTTTGACAGTTGACATTCTAGGGGTGTTGTGGGTTTCTTTTCAGTGGAGTCTTTCCTCTGTGTGGAGGGTTCAGCTTGTCCTTCCCTGTTGCAGGACAATGGGGAGTTTTTCACGTATACTGGTAGCGGTGGTCGAGATCTTTCCGGCAACAAGCGGACTGCAGAACAGTCCTGTGATCAGAAACTCACCAACACCAACAGGTTTGCAGAAACAAGAGTTTCTTATTTTTTTTTTTTTACTAACTTCCTTCTGCCGCATCCTCTAGCTGCTACCCAGGGAAAGGGGTTGGTTCTGTTTTAGGATGTCATGTCCAGGAAGATTCCCTCTAAGAGTGTGGCAGACATATGGATGCTGAAAATCCATATCTTTCTATCTCTGTCTGCTAAAGACTGTGAGTCATTCAGTGCATTAGAGCAAGCATGTCAAACTCGAGGCCCCTGGGCCACAATATTTCTATGGCCTAGCCAATATAATGGAACGTAAGAAACGTTTTAATAAAAATTTCATAACTTAATTTTTATAATATCCTGTTATACGTAATTATTAATAACGAACTACAACGTTCACTAATGACTGATCACTATAACCATGTTGCATTTATTTCCCTTAAGCGCACCATTTCTCCCCACTATTACCAGAGCGAATATTTTAGCAGCCAATTGCCATGTCACCAGTCTTGGACTGACTTGTTTGGTGTGCACAACAGGAAATAGATCGCTTTGTGAGAACAAGAAACATAGGCTTGTTTGTGTTACGCTTATTAATTTGTGTAGTTATTCATTGTCTGGTAAGTTAATGTTCAAGAAAAAATATTAATTTTTATTAAAATGTTTTATTATCTTATGTTAACGATTACTTATTTATTTCAGCCCTTTGTTTTCAGCATATCTCTATTGAAATAAACGTACATTTCTATGGAAGTTGAAGCTTTTGTGTGTGTGTGTGTGTGTGTGTGTGTGTGTTTGTGCCCACATAAACTTATTTGGCCCGTGTTAGCCTTTGAGTTTGACATGCTTGCATTAGAGTGAATTTTTCCCTGAAGAGCCCAGATAATATTTTGGCTTTTTGAACTGCATAGTCTCTGTTGCAGCCAGTCACCTCTACCATCATAGCACAAAGGCAGCACCAATCAACTTACATAAATAAACATGCATGGCTGTGGTCCAATAAAATTGATATGAAAAGCCAATTAATGGGCTGAACTTTGCTGACCCCTCAATTGTAGGATAGGAAAAGGTATTTTGTTGTTGTTGTTAATCCTCTCCCAGAATATTTTTCCTTTTTTTTTTTTTTTTTTTTAAGAGAGTGAAAGGGGGTTGGAGGAGAGGGGAAGAGAGAGAGAGAGAGAGAGAGAGAAACATCTGATGTGACAGTCACATCAATTGTTTGCCTCTTGTATGGGAACAAGCCTGCAACTGAGGTAGTGCCCTATCCTGAATCAAACCTGGGATCCTTCAGTTTGAGGGCTGCTGCTCTATCCACTGAGCAAAACTGGCCAAGGCGGGAAAGTCTTTGTAAGCATATAAAGTATCATAAAGCCTTTCCCTGGCCGGTTTGATTCAGGTCAGAGCACATATCTGGGTTGCAGGCCCCATCCCCATTAAGGGGCGTGTAGGAGGCAGCTGATGGATGTTTCTCATATTGATGATTTTTTTTCTCTTTAAAATCAATAAAAAAATATTTTACAAAAAAGTATTATAGAGCCCAAAGGAAAAGATAGATTTGGTGACGTAAATATTAGAAATTGCATTAATAAACCCATAAGTAAAATGAAGAGGCAGATGACTCTTTGGGGGAAAATCAACAGACATGACACATGATTGTTATGCAAAGAGCTGTTGCAAATCAACAAGAAAAACTAATTTTAAAAAAGGCCATGCAGCCGAAACCGGCTTGGCTCAGTGGATAGAGTGTCAGCCTGCGGACTGAAGGGTCCCAGGTTCGATTCCGGTCAGGGACATGTACCTTGGTTGCGGGCACATCCCCAGTAGGGGGTATGCAGGAGGTAGCTAATAGATGTTTCTAACTCTATCTCCCTTTCTGTCTGTAAAAAATCAATAAAATAAATCAATAAATAAATAAGGCCATGCAGATTATTCACAGAAGAAATGGAAATCTCTAATGACCATGAAAATTGTTCAACTTGAGTAATCAGAGAAATACAAATTGAAGTGATGGTGAAATACTATTTATTTCCCCTATTAAATGCTAAGGCATAGACTGGTGTTCCCCTTTTGGGAGAAATACAAATGGGTACCTTCTTTCTGGAAAGGTGTTGAAAATGATCTTATGACACCAGTTCTACTTCGAAAGTGTATGATGAGAGATGGGGAGGGGAAAATCTTGTAAGTAGTAATATTTCTCTTATGTAAAATAGCCAAGTATTAGTACCTGAATTCTTTTTTTGTTGTTGCATATTACCTTTATTATTATTTTTTTTCATTTAAAAAAATTTATTAAAGTATTATATGTGTACATAGCTTACCATTGCCCCCCCCCCCCAACCTCCCATACATGCCCTCCCTCCCCAGAGTTCTGTTTTCGTTGGTTGTACTTATACCAGTCCTTCGGTTGATCTCTTATCTCCCCCAGATCTCCTTCCCCTCCTCGCTGTCATTTGACAGTTTGCTTGTTTTACGGTGACTATCTCAGGACCACACGAATAGAATCCGCTCCTCCTCGGGTTCACACCGCCCCTACCCCCGGGGCCCACTCCTTCCCCTGGGATACACGGCTCACCCGGGGCACAGGGCCCCCTGGGACACACGGCTCTCCCGGGGCACACGGCCCTCCTGGGGAACATGGCTCACCTGGGGCACACCGCCCCCTGCGGCACACGGCTCATCCGGTTGAATTCTTTTTTTTTTTTTTTTTAAAGGGAAGGGTTCGTTGTACATTTTAGTGGAATATTTTAATTTCAGTAACTGTTAAAAATCATGTTTTCAGAAAAGATTTAATATGAGCAACTGCCTGTAAGCTAACATTAAGTGATACTTGCTGCACACAAACTAAGAAACTTGTTTGAAAATTACTGTTTGCACCCAGAAAACAATTACATAGTTGCAGCTTTTTTTCTTTCACACCCAATAAGGAGGTCAGAGTGCTGAGCCTGACATCTGGTTGGCTTGCCCCAGCCCCTGTGCCCTTGGGCGAGACAGACCTGCCTGGCCAGCCCTTGTTTGCTGTCTCCTCTTTTTCTTTTATTTTTTAAAATACATTTTATTGATTTTTCAGAGAGGAAGGGAGAGGGAGAGAGAGAGAGAGAGAGTCAAACATCAATGAGAGAGAAACATTGATCAGCTGCCTCCTGCACACCTCCCACTGGGGATGTGCGCACAACCAAGGTACAAGCCCTTGACCGGAATCGAACCTGGGACCTTTCAGTCCTCAGGCTGATGCTCTATCCACTGAGCCAAACTGGTTAGGCGATCCTCTTTTTCTTGATGATGTCCTCCCCACATGCTATAGTAGCTCGTGGCTCCAGTAATGAAATACCACGAATTGGGTAGTTTAAAACAACAGAAATTCTCACATATTTCTGGAAGCCCAAAGTCAAAATCAAAGTGATACAGGGCCTTGCTCTCCCTGAAATTTCTGTGGGAGGGTCCTTCTTGCCTCTTCAGCTGGTGGCCACCAGCGATCCTTGGTCTCTTAGCTTGTGGCAGCATCACTCCAACCCCTGCCTCCGTCTTTACATGGTGTCTTCTGTGTGTCTGTGTCTCAGTTTCCTTTTCTTCTAGGGACACTAGTTATTGGATTTAGGGTTCCCCTCATCCATTCTGACCTCTGAACTTGACTTTACCTGTAAGCACCCTTTTTCCAAAGAAGGTCACATTCATAGGTTCCATGGGTTAGGATGCCCTTTCTTTTTGGGGGATACAATCTATACTATAACATGTGATTACCCCCCCCCCCCCCCTTTGCAGGGCACTGGCTCTCAACTGCAATGCCCCCATCAATGAACGCAAAGGGGCCGAGGCCAAGGACTGGCGCTCAGGGAAGCCGGTCCGGGTGGTGCGCAACGTCAAGGGCCGCAAGCACAGCAAATATGCCCCCACTGAGGGCAACCGGTACGACGGCATCTACAAGGTGAGAGGACCTCCATGTCCCCACCGGCGCCACCTCCAGTCCCACATGACACTGACGTAGGCTCTCACATCCCACAGGTTGTGAAGTACTGGCCTGAGAAGGGGAAATCCGGCTTCCTGGTATGGCGATATCTTCTGCGGAGGGACGACAATGAACCTGGCCCCTGGACGAAGAAAGGGATGAACCGGATCAAGCAGATGGGGCTGACCATGCAGGTGCGTGCAGGCCGTGCTCACCTGGCCCCCAGTCCTGTTTTGAGCATCATCTTCCTGGTCAGTCTCTTGGGATCATGGCAGGAGAACTGGGCTGAGAGTGCTCAGCTAGCCAGAGCCTGCCTGCCTTCTTTTTTTTTCCCCACCATTTTTTTAATTAAGGTATTATATGTGTACATATCTTACCATTGCCCCCCCCTCCCATACATGTCCTCCCTCCCCAGAGTCTTGTGTCCATTGGTTGTACTTATATATGCATGCATACCAGTCCTTCGGTTGATCTCTTATCTCCTCCAGATCCCCCTACCCTCCCCGCTGTCATTTGACAGTCTGCTTGTTGCTTTACTGTCACTATATCTTTATGTTCATTAGTTTATAATATTCTTTTTTTTAAATATATATTTATTGATATTTTACAGAGAGGAAGGGAGAGAGATAGAGAGCCAGAAACGTCAATGAGAGAGAAACATCGATCTGCTGCCTCCTGCACACTCCCCACCGGGGATGTGCCCGCAACCAATGTACATGCCCTTGACCGGAATCAAACCCGGGACCAGTCCGCAGACCGACGCTCTACCACTGAGCCAAACCGGTTTCGGCTATAATATTCTTAATTATCCATAAATGAGTGAGGACATGTGGTGTTTCTCTTTCATTGACTGGCTTATTTCATTCAGCATGATGTTCTCCAATTCCATCCAGGTTGCTGCTAGTGATGAGAATTCCTCCTTTTTTATGGCATCATAATATTCCATTGTGTCGATGTACCATAGTTTTCTGCTCCAATCATCTGCTGACGGGCACCTAGCCTGTTTCCGAATCCTAGCTATTGTAAATTGTGCTGCTATGAACATAGGGGCTCCCCCGGGTCCCACTGCCCCCCCAGGTCACATGGCTCCCCGAGGTCCCACCGCTCCCATGGGGTCCACAGCTCTCCCGGGACACATGGCTCCCCCAGGTCCCACCGCTCCCCTGGGGCACACGGCTCCCCCTGGTCCCACCACTCCCCCGGGGCACAGGGCTCCCCCGGGTCCCACCGTTCCCCCAGGCTCCCCCTGGTCCCACTGCTCCCCCGGGGCAAGAGCCTGCCTTCTTGACCTGGAAGCTCTTGGGTTTCTCTTTCTTCCTAAATGATGTCTAGGAGCTGAGCTGGCCACAACTTGCTACTGTCTATCGTATTTCAATTCTGTGCCAGTGGAGATTGGGGATGGGCAGATTGTATTCATAGTTTTAGAGTTGAGATCCAGATTTCTTACCTTTGTTAGTAGATGGGTTTATCTGAAAAACAACAACAACAACAGCAACACACACACACACACACACACACACACACACACACCCAACAGAACTGGTGGAATGTAGAGAAGTCAGTTCTAAAGATAAAGGAGGATTGGTCCCTCCAGGCCATCGCTTGCCTTTTTACAGAAATGGAAGCTTCTATTTTCCAAGAATTCACCCTGTGCTGGAATAGGGCTTTTGGCATTATAATTGTGGTGTTTTCTGTTTATTATTGTGAGGTACTCTAACAGCTGATAACTGTTTTGGGACTATTTAAGGAGTCTTAATTGTCACTGAGAATCTGATAGCGCCTACCCTCTGGGGAGCGTCACAAGAGTTGTCTTTTGAACATAACGTGTATACGTGGGTGATTTCAGAAGCTGAGGAACTGGGGAGAAAAATAGCTGTGGGACGGGAACATCAGCTTCTGATGGGAGTAGGGTTTTTATTTATGATTTCGGTTTCCATTGCAACCTAGTGTTTCTTTTAACAAAGGTTGGAAGTTTCTTGATGAAATATTTCCGAATCCGATGTGACTAGGCGTCTTAGATCTAGGGTTATAACAAAGTAATGCTTGTGTGGACCTAGAGCCCAAGGGCCATCGGAATGAGGTTGGATGGCAGGAAGGTCCCCAGGGGACAGTTTTTAGCAAAAAAGTTTTCTCAGGGTGCTACCACAGCAGAACTGGAAATATATTTACCACACAACCTCTTTGGGAAAGTTTGCCTACCCCCTAAAGGAAATAATAAAAATAATAAAGTGATCACATTGGCTGGATCTGATCCTAAGCATTTTACCTGCACCGCCTCATCTAATGTGTCACTCTCACCCTGCCAGGGCAGGTTAGCCCTGCATTCTTTGTTAAGTGCGGTGATGAGGTTGCTGCTCCAGGCTCCTGAGTTGAGTGGAGGCCTCAGATCTGAGGGTGTGAAAGTAGGAGGAGTTAAAGCTTTTAAGGCTGGTATGGGGCCAAGGGAGGGGGAGTGACTTTGAGGTGAGGGGAGATGGGAGATGGCAGGAATTGTGAAGCCAGTGTGACAGTTGTCAAAGTGGGGCAGTCGCCGGTCCTCAACCCCATAGGGAGTCTGGGTCACCCAGGTCCACCACCCTAGCCTGTTCATCAGCTGTTGTCTTTGCCCTTTTGCAGTATCCAGAAGGCTACCTTGAGGCCCTGGCCAAGAGGGAGAAGGAGAAGGAGAAGGAGAAGGAAGAGAAGGAGAAGGAGAAGGAGGAGAAGGAGAAAGAGAACAGAAAGAAGCTGACTAAAGAGGAAGAGGAGAAAGATGAAGAGGGAGAGGAGGAGGATTTCACGATCAGGAAGGGCAAACGGAAGAGTAAGTCAGAAGGCAGGTCTTTCTCCATGGGCAGCCTGTCCACGTGCTCTTGGGCTCGCCTGCCTTACCACTTTGCTCTGTCTCAGGTACCTGTTCCCCTGGAGTTGCACCCAAGAAAACCAAGGTGGAGCCTTACAGCCTCACAGCCCAGCAGAAAAACCTCATCAAGCAGGACCTGAGCAACTCTAAGCAGTGGAACGAGATCCTCAAGTCACTCAAGGATGGGCCGGTGAGCTCCCGTATGGCCTGAGTAGCCTTCCTGGACCCTTAGCTCGCACCCCCACTCCCTTCCCCCCATATTTTTTTATTATTATAACAAAATAGAGATAACATAAAGTGTATCATCTTAACCATTTTTCAGTGTACAGCTCAATGGCATTAAAAGATATTCACATTATCATGCATTCACCCCATCTGTTTCATCTCCAGAAATTTCTCATCTTTTCAAACTGAAACTCAGTCCCCGTTATACACTAACTGCCCATGACCTCCCCTAGCCTGTGGCATCCACCATTTACCTCCTGTCTGAATGACTCCTCCAAGGACTTCCTGAAAGTGGAATCACAGTATTTGTTCTTTAGTGCCCGGCTTATTTCACTAAGCATAATGTCCTCAGATTCATCCACATTGTAGCAGATGTCAGAATGGCCTTTTTAAGGCTGAATCTTACTCCATTGTCTGGAAAAACTACATTTTTCTTTATCTGTTGTTTGTCAGTGGGCAGTGGGTTGTTTCCATTTTTTGGCCAGCGTGAATCATGTTGCTATATACATGCGTGTGCAGCCATCTCTGTGAGTTCTGGCTTCCAATCCTCTTGGATATATATAGTTGTTCCTCAATTTACCATGGGGCTTTGTCCCAATAAATATATCGTAAATCATATGCATTTGATGCATGTAACCTACTGAATATCACAGTTTAGCTCAGTCCACTGTGAATGTGCTCAGGCACGTACATTAACTTCCACTTGGGCAACAGCCTCTCTGCCACTGCTCAGCACCACAGGTCAGTATCAGACTACATATCACTAGCCCAGGACAGGATAAAAATTAAAAATGGAAATATGGTTTTTACTAAATGGGTATCACTTACACACTATTGCAAAGTTGAAAAATTGTAAGTTGAACCATCCTAAGTTGAGCTGTCTGTACCCAGAAGTGGGATTGCTGGGTCATATGGCAGTTCTAGTTATAAGTTTTTGAGGAAACTCCATATTGTTTTCCACAGTGGCTATATCAGTTTGCATTTTTTAAATTGTTATTGCTATAGCTTATTTTTTAATTTTATTTTTAATTTTTTTATACTTATAAAAAATCTTTATTGTTCAGATTATTACAGGTGTTCCTCTTTCCTCCCTCCTCCCCCATAGCTCCCCTTCACCTGATTCCCAACTCCACCCCGTGCCCTTACCCCACCCCTGTCTTCATCCATAGGTGTAAGATTTTTGTCCAATCTCTTCCTGCACCCCTCAGACCCCTTTCCCCCTGAGAATTGTTAATCCATTCCCTTTCTATGTCCCTGATTCTCTTATATTTACCAGTCCATTTTGTTCATCAGATTTTTTATTCACTTGATTTTTAGATTCACTTGTTGGTAGGTATGTATTTGATGTCTTTTTGTTGTTCATAATTTTTATCTTTACCTTTTTCTTCTTCCTCTTCTTAAAGGATACCTTTCAGCATTTCATGTAATACTGGTTATGAATTACTTCAGCTTTTTCTTGTCTGTGAAGCTCTTTTTCTGACCTTCAATTCTGAATGATAGCTTTGCTGGATAGAGTAGTCTTGGTTGTATCATTTTCAATATTTCTTGCCACTCCTGTCTGGCCTGCATAATTTCTGTTGAGAAATCAGCTGACAGTCGTATGGGTGCTCCCTTGTAGGTAACTAGCTGTTTTTCTCTTGCTGCTTGTAAGATTCTCTCTTTGTCCTTTGCCCTTGGTATCTTTAATATGATGTTTCTTGGTGTGTTCCTCTTTGGATTCCTCTTGTTTGGGGTTCTGTGCGCTTCTTGTACTTGTAAGTCTATTTCTTTTACCAGGTAGGGAAAGTTTTCTTTCATTATTTCTTTCAGTAGGCCTTCAATATCCTGGTCTCTCTCTTCTGGCACCCCAAAAATCCAGATGTCGGTGCGCTTTAAGCTGTCCCGGAGGTTCCTTAGACTATCCTCACACTTCTGGATTATTTTTTCTTTCTGCTTCTCTGGTTGGGTGATTTACTCCTTATATTCTAAATCTTTGGTTTGATTCTTGGGGTACGTTGATCTATATAGTTGAGTTTCTGTATATTCTTTATTTCAGATATTGTATGTTTAATTTCTGACTGGTCCTTTTCCATTTCTTTGATGTTCTCTTTAAGATTCTTGGAGGTTTCATCAAGTTTCTCAAAGGTTTTTAGAAGATTCTTGAGTGATCTTATAAATGTGATTCTGAACTCTGTGTCGTCCATTAGTTTACTTTCCTCCCTCTCTCCCATTTGTGACATGTTTCTGTGATTCCTCATTTTAGAGGAAGAACTGCTGTGCTGGAGACACACTTTGTTTCAGTGGGGCTTTGGTGCTCTCTGAGACTGTGTTCCAAATGTGTCACTTATGGGTGTGAGGGGTTGAAACTGACCACTAGGAACACTGGCTTCTGGAACACCAATGGGGTATAGTTCATTTGCTTGGGATGTGGCGGTTTTGTTGCTGGAGCAACAAAAAGTTTATTTCTTTAAGCTGCCGCAAAAGCAGCTGTGTGGTACCTAGGCGGGTCTGTAGAATGTGCTGAGGGGGCCTCAGGGTGGGGCGGGGTCTTAGGATGTCACTAGGCTGGGGCGTGGCTAACAGTGATGTCAGCCATCCCTGCCCTTCCAGTTTCCAATTCCCCCGTGTGTCCCTGGGATCCAGCACAGTAAACAGTGATTGCTGCAGACAGCAGCTGTGTGTTACTGAAGGATGCCCAGGACCAAACCAGAGATGGTTGGACCTGCATCACCACCATTTGTCCACCAACCATATCTGAAATAGCATGGCTGACATGTACACATAAGGAACTATTTGATATTGAAATTGGGACTCAAAAGAACTGTTGGCCCAAAAAGGAACTCACTACAGACTGATTCAGCTGCCTCTCAACATAACCATTATGGCTTGTCTCAGTTTAGGTTCTTACAAGGGTATTTCTTGGATCACATGATCTCATATGAGGAAATAATGAACAACATAAATGGGTGAACAAAAACAGACCCAGAGAAAGAGAAGCATCGATCAGACTCTCAAACCTCAGAGGGAAAGTAGGGGAAGGTAGGGGTAAGGAGAAGAGATCAACCAAAGGACTTGTGTGCATGCATATGGGCCTAGCCAGTGGCCATGGACAACAGGGGGGTGGGGGCATATGTAGGGAGGGGTTTGGGATGGGAATGGGGGAATGAGGACAATTATGAGATACTATAATCAATAAAATAAATTAATTAATTAAACAAACAAACAAAAACCAGTGATTGCTGTGCACACCTTGCAAGAGAGTTCCTCATTCTCCGACCTGATGGCCGACAGACCAGCTTCTCCCCGTAGGTGTCTGGGTCCCCACGTGACCCAAGAAACTGGATTTCAAAGTGAAAGTGATTGGTACTTTTTTTCCCCTTCTGGTTGAAAAAAAAAAAAAGCTGCGCGCCCAGTCACCGCCACCAGCCCGGTTCTCCATCTCAGTACCTCGTCTCCTCAGCTTCTCAGCGGTTGCGCTCCTTTCTCTTTCAGCCTTCCTGTAGTTTTGGGTGATAGATGTCCTTTATATTAGTTTTATTTCCTCTAAATTGTTGTATGAGGCAGCGGACCAGACATTCATCTACACCGCCATCTTGGTTCTCACTCCAGTTTGCATTTTTACCAACAATGCACGAGAGTTCTCTTTTCTCTAAATTCTCACCAACCCTTGTTTGTGGATATATTGATGATAGACATTCTCACAGGTGTGAAATGATTAATTTGCAATTCTGATGATGAGTGATATTGAGTATTTTTTTCCACGTCTATTGGCCTTCTGTAGTTCTCTTTAGAGAAGTGTCTACTTAGGTTCTCTGTCCATTTTTAAACCATATTATTTGTCTTTTGGTGTTAAATTGTCTGAGTTCTTTATATGTATGTTTTGGATATTAATTCCTTATCATGTTTTATTAGTGAATATCTTCTCACATTCAGTAGGTGATCTTTTTGTGTGTGTGTGTTTTTATGGTTTCCTTTGTTATGCAAAAACCTTTTTAAAATGTATTTTTATTGACTTCAGAAAGGAAGGGAGAGGGAGAGATAGAAACATCAATGAAGAGAGGGAATCACTCATCAGCTGCCTCCCGCACACCCCTCAGGCATATGCCCTGACCAAGAATTGAACCTGTGACCTCTTGGTTCCTAGGTTGATGTTCAACCACTGAGCCACACCCAGTTGGGCCAAAACCTTTTTTAGTTTAATGTAGTCTCACCCTCAGGGCCCTCAGTTTAATTCTTTTTTTAAAAAAATATATATTTTATTCATATTTTACAGAGAGGAAGGGAGAGAGATAGAGAGCTAGAAATGTCGATGAGAGAGAAACATTGACCAGCTGCCTCTTGCACACCCCCTACCGGGGAATGTGCCCTCAACCAAGGTACATGCCCTTGACCGGAATCGAACCCGGGACCTTTCAGTCCGCAGACCGGCTCTACCACTGAGCCAAACCAGTTTCTGCCTCAGTTTAATTCTATTTGCAGTATTTTTTGCTATGGAAGGGAACGTATACACTGATCCTGGGGCTCAGATGTGGTATTTTAGGGGTCGTGATTTAGCCAGGCACACGTCCTTCAGGTCACCTTCTCTACAGAGTGTTCTCTGACCACCTGCACTTTGGGTTGGCCCCTCCCAGGCTCCCTGTTATCTTTCCTAGCACTGTTGTGACATTTCTGTCTTTCCCTGTTTTATCTTTGCCCCCTTCCTATAGGGCTCCAAGCTCCATGAAGGCATAGGGTTCTTCTGTTTAGTCCCCTGCTGGGCCCTGTGCCCAGGCAGCACATCGAAGGCACTCAGCCTTATTACAGAGTGAGCTAGATTCATGCCCTCAGATTAAGGCTGCTCTTGACCCCGACCCTGGGTGTCCTGCTCAGCACTATGTAGGCTGTGCCCCTGGCAGGCTGTGCCCATCTCCAGGTCCTGGGCAGGGCCTGCACCTGTTGGGCCTCTGCTTTCACATCCTAATGGGGTTCACAACCACTCCTGTCTCCTGGGACAAGGGGTAGGAGGAGGATTAAATTAGAGAACCAAGGCCAGGCTCTAGCAGGGAGCCCCATTTTCTGAGGATTCCGTCAACATGGTTGTTCATTTCGGTGTATGGTTCTGCTAATCTCATGCATCCTCTTTTCTGGTTCCAGAAATTCCTGAATAAAGTAGAAGAAACATTCCAGTGTATTTGCTGCCAGGAACTGGTATTCTCCCCGGTCAGCACTGGGTGCCAACACAACGTGTGCAAGGTGAGAGGTGGGGGCATGGGAGCTGGGCTGCCACACACCCAACACATAGAGTGGGCTTGTTGGCTTGGCTTTGCACACTCTTGGCTCCCTTTGCAGGGCCTCAGTGTCTTGTTTTCCAAATAGCCTTGGTTATAGTTGTCTTCCGGCCTTCATCAAGGGATCCTTGCCCCAGTCGCTGAGCCCACCTGGGCCTCCTGGCACTCCAGTGTTACCTTGCCTCATGATTCCCTCTGCTGTGTGTTGGCTGGTTCTCTCCTCCCTGTGGAACACTTTCCCCAAGCCTATCACGTACTTGGGGTTCAGGGTGGGAAAGCATGGTCGGCAGTCCTGGCCTGAGGTCTTGTCATAATAAATGTCTGTAAGCAGGTGGTAGAGTTCAGCTGGTGTGCTCAGTGGTTGAGCATTGACCTAAGTATCAAGAGGTCCCTGATTCAATTCCTGGTCAGGGCGCATGACTGGGTTTCAGGCTCAATCCCAGTAGGGGATGTGCAGGAGGTAACTGATCCATGTTGAGGCATTGATGTTTTTTCTCTTCCTCCCACCCTCTCTAAAATCAGTAAAAAACATTTTTAAAAAGAGCTGGCTGTAGAGGCATGGGGTGCTTGTCTCCTGGATAAGCCAGAAGGAAGGCTTCCTGGAAGAAGGGGCCTTAGCTTGTTACCTGAAGAAGGCCTCTGGGAAGCATTCCAGACAGGCAGGAAGGCATGTGCAGACGTTTGGACAGGCAGGCATGCCTGAACAGCTGGAGCCTGGAGGGGGATGTAGGGCTGGGAGGTGGGCCATAGGCTCTGCCTGGTGGTCAGTTTCAGGAGAGAAACAATATGATTGAAAGAGAGATGGGGAGCTGAGATCATATTAGACCAAGGTCTCCCCTCTCCTTTGCACTGTGGACATTGGGGCACAGAACATTCTCTTTGGGGGGAGGGGGTATTTTGAACAGCTTCCCTAACCCCCATCCACTTGCTTCTCTAGTCATGACAACCACAGATATCCCCAAACACGGCCCAGTGTCCCCTGGGGGCAGAATTATCCAGGTGGGAAGCACTAGCCTGTGTAACTAGTTTCTTTGCAGTGTTAGAAGTGACTGTCCCCACCCCCTGGTCACCCTTGGTCTCTGAGCTTCTGGCTCTTTTGTTCTCTGATCTGGCCCCTTCCTTGCCTTGAGGCTGTCTCAGTCCCTCAGCTGTCACCCTCGGGGAGGGGCTCAGAGAACATGAAGCAGCAAGGTCATTTGACCGTCAGAGCCAGGCCTCCACTTTTCTGCTCTGGGCTCTGCCACCATGTTTCATGGGCTGATGGTGTTCCTTCAACTCTGTGACTTGGAGAAGTGGCTTAGGATTGGGGATGGGATAAGGGCTTTGGAACCAGGAGCCAGGGTCTGCCCCTCCACCTAGGCCTGTCCCTCCCAACCTTGAAAAGCTACCCAACTCTCCAAGCCTTAGTTGCCCCTCAGAAAAAAGAGGTGTAGCCCTTATCTCACCCCCAATCCTAAGCCACTTCTCCAAGTCACAGAGTTGAAGGAACACCATCAGCCCATGAAACATGGTGGCAGAGCCCAGAGCAGAAAAGTGGAGGCCTGGCTCTGACGGCCAAATGACCTTGCTGCTTCATGTTCTCTGAGCCCCTCCCAGAGGGTGACAGCTGAGGGACTGAGACAGCCTCAAGGCAAGGAAGGGGCCAGATCAGAGAACAAAAGAGCCAGAAGCTCAGAGACCAACGGTGACCAGGGGGTGGGGACAGTCACTTCTAACACTGCAAAGAAACTAGTTACACAGGCTAGTGCTTCCCACCTGGATAATTCCATTGGTGGTGGGACGTGCCATGGCGTCAGCAGGCTTTCCATCGTGTTCACATTTACCCATTTGCTTGATGTCATCCTTTAGGTGTGCACACCTATGCAGGTATCTGCATACATGTGTGCATTGTCTCTGCCAGGTGGGTGGTGTCTTCCCTGTTTCTCTGATTGGGAAGTTGGCTCTCGAGGGCCTGTCGGAGATATAACTCTGTCTCCACCTGGCTTAATTTGAGCCCAGAAGTTTGACTCAGTGCCAGAATTCCTTCCTTCCTTCCTTCCTTCCTTCCTTTATTCTCATTGATGCATATTATTTATCACCTATGTGTTTTGACCTATGCTTGGTGCTGGGAAAGTCAATAAGATACAGCTCCATATCACAGGGAGCATCTGGCCTGTTAGAGACAAACGTCAGTAAATAACAATGCCAGAAGGCAGAAAAGGTGCTGTTTTAAGGCAGATTGGGGAGAAGATAGGACTGGCTGTGGTGAGGCTGCTTATGATGATGCTCAAGGGCTGCCAGGGAAGGGTCCTCTGAGGAGGTGACTTGAGCCAAGGCATGAGTGACCGGAGAGCCAGAGGACAGACCTGCTAGGTTGTATAATCTGTAAGTGCCAAGCCCTGGCGGCCAGGATAAATTTAAGTCTTTGAGGGGTCCTTGGTAGGTCAGGCTGAAGGGCAGTGAGTGGTAAAAAGTGAGACTGAGGACTAGGAGGGGGCCTCTGGACCCCACGAGAAGTCACTAATTGCTCTCAACTCTGTTGGGGGGACAGTGGGTGGCCAGAAGTGACTCTGCTGACTTAGATGGAACAACTTACCTTCCTGCTCTCTCTTATAGATTTGCCTGAATAGATCCTTCAAAGCCGAGGTGTTCACCTGCCCTGCCTGCCGCAAGGAACTGGGCCGAAACTACTCCATGGAAGTGAACGAGCCGCTGCAGGAAATCCTCGCTCAGCTCTTCCCCGGTTATGGCCGTGGACGGTGATCCACAAGCACTTCTCGCTGGGCGTTTTTAAAAAACGCACCAGAAGCGTCCTCGGCCCCTCTTGTTTTTAGTGGGCTTAACTTAAGTATGTAGTTTTTCCTCTACTTCCTAAAAAGCCTTGTCTTCCTGGTTTTGTTTTTTTTTAATCTGTAAATTTATAGGAATTTGTATTATGGCTCAAAGAAAGAAAGAAGGAAAGTTAGACTGCTCAGTGTTTTATCTTGGTTTTTTAAAAAAGTATAAAGCCTGCAGTGTATGAGCAAAAACACAAATGTTTTTTCTGAAGATGAAATTAGAAATTACTTGGCCTGAAGGTCGCTATTTTGCCAACATCAAGTTCTCAGAGGCTCCTGCAGGAAGGCATTGACTGCCTAGAACAATCTTTTCCAGGTGTGTGGGCTTGGCCCCAAAGCTGAAAGTGAGCACACCTCCTGACAGCATTTCATCGCCAGAACTCAGCAGGGTGGTACTTGGTGGTGGCCCTGGGTGTGGCATGGCCCAGGAATCATCCCTCAGGACCTGTTGAAGGGGAAAAAGGAAAAGATCCCATTCAGCCCAGTTTAAACTGGCCTCAAAGCCATCTACCACCAGCCGGCTTCCGTGGTTAAGACCCACAAGCAGAGACCTGTGTCCCTTGAGCAGAGTTGAGGCCACACAGAAGCTACCTCCGCTCGACTCTCCTGTATGTGGAGCTGGGTGTGCAGCCAAACACTGTCCAATCTGGAACGCCGGAGAGGTAGATGCACTAAGCCATATTCAAGTGCCTTTGGTTCTTTCTTTCTAAACACGGGGCTCTTTTTTTAGCACTGAATTATTGAAAATGCCAACCAGATTCTCAGATGGGCCAACCAGTTCTTTCCAAATCTGGGTGAGTGTTTGGGGATAGGTTGAGTTTTGTTCTTCCTTTACATTGAATTTTCAACTCACCAATTGAGAATTATAAGAGGGAATTTGTTTTTAAAATAAATACTTTTTCTAAATGAAATTTTTTGTAGTTACTGTATATGTACCAAGAAATCTATAACTTAGGGTTTTATTTTTTTATTTTTTGGAATTATTTGTTAATTTTTCTACAAACTTTACCAAAATTTGCAGCTCATACCTCAACAGAACAGGGATATTTTAAATCACATAACTACAGACAAACTGGAACAATATTGTTTGAAAATTTTTTCTCTTTATTAGGTTGTTAATGTATTAGGAAGAAATGACAAAATCCTGTGTAGGCATTTTCTAAAAAGTTCAATATTCTTTGTCCAGATTTTAGATTTTCAGAATAAATGTTTTTTTTACAGATGCATTTGGTTGTCTTCTGTTTGCAAATTGCTTTGTAGCTCACCTGGTACTTCTGTTCCTATTTATTTTCACAAAAACCACAGGAGACAGACGAGGCAGGGTAGCATCGTCCTCACTTGGCAGATGAGAAAACGGAGACCCAGAAAATCAAAGGGATGTGCAGTGGTTCTAACTCCTGCTCAGGAGGGGTTTAGCTTTGACCTTTATGGGGTCAGCAAACTACAGCTTGGAATGGGGGTGGTTACTTATTCTCACAAATGTGCTCTCTCCATTTACATTTGAGGAACCTAGGCTGCAGTGGTCTCTGGGAGTCTGCAGGCCTGGGGAAATTTGGGTATACTGGGTGTGTGGGAACTGATGACCTGAAATGCTAATTCCAACAGAATTCAGGACAAGGATGGGGGAAGGTACTACTGCTGAATTCTGAAGAGGCTTTTATTTATATTGACCTATTACCCAGCGCCTTTTATTCACAGCTAGGTAATGACATGAGCAGATTTAATAAGAAAGTACTGCCTCTTTGGTCCTTAAAAATGTGTCATGAGTATCCTTGAAAACATACTACGTGCAAGAAGGCAGTCATAGTGGTTGTATATGATTTCACATGAAATCTCCAATATAGGAATCCATAGAGACAGATTAGGGTGAGCCTGATACGGGACAGAACACACTGAAGTGGGTTCATTGTCAAGACTATGGAATTTTGGGGTGATCTCTCATTTTCAAAGTTAACATAATATAACAAAAAGTGTATTTGTGGAAGCACTATGCAGAGATAATCACAATATTGGGTATATTGTTTTCCTGGTAGATTATAAAAATTCAAAAAATGGCTTTATTGAAATACAGTTCATGCTGCCATAAAGTTCACCTATATAAAGTATACAGTTCATTGGTTTTTTAGCATGTTAACGACCTTGTGTGACCATCACCATTTTTTAGTTCCAGAAGTTTCCCATCACCCCAAAAACAACTTCACACAATCCTCCTCTAGCTCCACAACCACAAATCCACTCTCTGGATTTGTTCTGAACACTTCAGATGAATGGAATCATGAAATGCTTTTGTGGTCTCATGTTTCCAAGGTTTATCCATATAGCGAGGGTCAGTGCTTCATTTTGTGTGTGTGTGTGTGTGTGTGTGTGTGTGTGTGTGTGGCTAATATTCCACTGTGCTGGTGGGCCACATATTTCAATCTGGTTGAATTTTAATGTAAAATTCCCTTCTTTTCCTCCACCCCAGATTACAAAATGCATACACAGTCCCTTTAGAACAACTTGGAAACTGACTACCTGAAGAAAAAGTCAAAGTACATAATCCTGCCCCCAGCGGGTTACAATTTTCAGGCTTTGTAAATGTATGTTAGTATTGTAATATTCAACCTCAGAACAATCCTCTGATACAGTTTTGACTCGGCTGCTTTGTAGGTGAGGCATATGTATATATATTTGTTTTATATGTAAATTTAAAGAACAAAATTAGAACAGTGCCATATATTCTGCCCAGTTTATTTTTATTTTGTAATTTTATTGCTTTAAGAGAGGAAGGGAAAGGGAGAGATAGAAACATCAATGATGAATCATTTATCAGCTGCCTCCTGCACGCCCCCTACTGGGAATGGAGCCTGAAACCCGGGGATGTGCCCTTGACCAGAATTGAACTCTATAGTCAGCAGACGGTGCTCTGTACACTGAGCCAAACCAGCTAGGGTCTCAGTTTTCTATTGATTTCAGTTCATTTATCAAGTATCTACTTTATCTAACACCTTCGTAAGCCAGCATGTGTGTCATGGTCTGGTGTTTGCATATTTGTATCTGTGCTCATAAATAAACATGCCACGTGTCTAGTGGCATATGCTTGAAGGTTTGGAATCCTAGAATTCCTTCCCAAATCTTTGTTTTTAAACAAAGGAGGACGTATCTTTCCATCCACCTCTATTTTTTATGTGTCAGACACCTGGAAGCAGGAGTGGAACCTGTAAAGTTTGGAGACATTTCTTGGCTCCACACCTTATCCACTGGGGAAGGTGAAGACCAGGTATGTAAATAAAGATTAGGCTTCAAGCTCTTTGAAGGCCAGTACCAGTGCACCTCCTGGCCTTAGTTAGGGGAAGGATCCCCAATCGAGATTTGCACCTGTCTGCAGAGATGTGAAAAAAAATCCCCCCCAAAACAGGGCAATTAGGTGTTTTCCCCAAACTAATTTGTCCATTTGAAATTCTGGGAGTGTGTCCTTTCTACTGTGCATAATGACACTTTAAAAAAATGAGCCCTGTCTGGTGTGTCTCAGGCATCCTATGCACCAAAAGGTTGTTGGTTCGATTCCTGGTCAGGGCACATGCCCAGGTTGTGGGCTTGATCCCGGTAGGGGGCATGCTAAAGGGAGCCAGCCAATCGATGTTTCTCCTCTCTAAAAATCAATTAAAAATATTTAAAATTTTTAAATACTTTAATGTTTTATCATGAAAACTTTCAGGCAGAAAAGTTGAAAGAATTGTAGTGAATCTTCAAATATACCTACTGTCTAGATTCTGCAGTTGTTAATGTTAAATTTTCAACATAAGAGATGGCATTAATAAAATGTCTCCCTAAGCAAAAGAAGAAAGTTGACAACTTATTTAGGTACCCCAGTTAAGAAACTGAAATTTCAGAGTCTGAAATCCAAACACCTGTAAATTCACTGTCTTATAAACTTGGAAGTAGGAAAAAAGGCTGGTGTGTGTGTATGTGTGTAAAATTCCATTATTGCACTTGTGACTGTTACCATTATCAAATTCCATTTTTGTCTTTCCCACTGGTTGGGGAGTTCCTTGGGGGCAGATATTTTTTTCCTATTTTTAAGTTAAATTTTAACGACATGAGGAATATAGATGAATATGATCCCAGGAGGATTAAAAACACCCCAGACAGCAGTGTGGTGGTTGCCAGAGGGAGGGGGTGGGGGAAGAAGGGGACCTAATATGAGGTGGCAGGAGAAGATTTGACTTTGGGTGGTGGGCACATGGTCCTATATACCCATTTTGTAAATTAGTAATCCACACATGTAACCTATATGTTCATGTTGAGTAATATCACCCCAATAAAACCTAACCAATTATTCCCCCCACCTTTTTAACTCAACATGGACTTCTCTTTCCAAAGATTGAGTTCTTTCAGTGTGCGTGTTGACATAGGTATGTGCTGGTAGAAGCCTGACATTGGTTTCTGTGCATTTGTTTTCATATGTTGGATATAGAATCCTGGATCCCTCTGCAGCTGCTCTGCAACATCTGCAGGGGATCATTCCAAGAGAGTGCATGTAGATCTATTTTCATTGCTATACAGTTAATCCACAGTACACTCTGCCACGAGTTTCTGATCCCGCAGGGATGGATATTTAGAACAAAATATGGTAAACAATTGCATAATTACTTTCTCTGGGTACATGATCTCCAGGAATATAGTGTAGGTGCTTATAAGAAAACGTCCGATGGTCTGGTTTATACAGCTCCCTGTGAAACAAGGCTGTGCTCACACCCCTTTCTGGTATGCAATTAATAATAATGTCAATAGCAAACCTTAATTGTTCACCATGCAAAATCACATTTTCAAACCTTTTCCCTGCCTCCTTGCACTTAATTCTGGCAACATTCGGAGGAGAGGGCCAGACAGTGGTGTGTGTGTGTGTGTGTGTGTGTGTGTGTGTGTGTGTGTGACCATCATAATCCACTTCACTGGGGGGAAATAAGCACAGAGAAGAGGTGAGGCCCAGCAAAGAGGCCACTCTTGGTGAGGTGTGAACCCCAGTTGAGCTTTGCACCTAGGTCAGGTAACACCAAACTCCTCCCTTCTCCTAAGTTTTAGGGGGGAGAAAGGGGAGGCACTTAACTTTATCCGGAAGGCCTTACCTCCTATGCAAAGGTTGATTGTGATGGAAATGAACTTGGTTATGCTTTGGGGGTTGGAGAGGGATGTTTGCTGCTTGACTTCTATTTCTACAGTTATCAGTTCCCCAACTTTGCAAAATGGAATGCGTTGGCGCTATACTTCCTAACTGGGGACTTTTTGAATTGGGGAACTCTGCGCCCAAAATCCGGCTACGGCTACGGGTCTCGAACCCTATCTCCACGCTTCCCTGACCCGGTGCTGATGTTGTGCTGGGTCTCACGTACTCAGCTGCTGCCTGATAACTAAGGCGGGGCCAGAACCATGATTGGCATCCGTTTCAGCCAGCCCGCGCCTCAGGCTGACCCCGCAAGCCAATACCAGCTTGTTCCCCTCGATCCCCCAGGCGTCCTTGTCAATCCAAGGCCTAGACGCCGTCTAGTTGGTTGCGACCGCCTTTGCTGGCATATGCCGCCTCCAATGAAAATGAAGCCGGTCAGCGGGCACGTGGGTAGGCTCCGGCGTGTCCCCGCCTGCTGGCCAATAGGAGGGCGAGCCCGAGGTCTGCGCCCGCCCAGTCGAGGCTGGCCGGAGGCGGCTGGTGCCGTGTTGATCGGCCCGGTGGAGGGGAGGGGCGGAGCTGTCAGCAGTAGCCAATGGGAGCGCGGGCGTGGGCTCGGAGGCCAATAGAATCCGGGGCGGGGCTGGCGCGCGTCCTCATAAGCCCCGCCCGGAGCGCTCGCGGAGGGCTCGGCCGCCAGCGACCGAGCGGGGCCCGGCCCGAGCGGGACCTGGGGGTGCGACGCCGAGGGCGGGGGAGCGCGCGCCTCTGCTCCGGATCGGGCCGCGCGCGCCGCCTCAGGTGAGCCCGCGGGAGGCGGCCGCCGCATCCGAGCGCGGGCCTTGCCACCGCCGCACCCGCACCACGCCGGGGGCTGTGGGCGGGCGAGCGCCCGGGACTCGAGGCCCAGGCCTCGGGTGAGGCCTGCTCTGGCCGCGGTCGCCGCGCTTTGTCCCGGCCTGTGAGGAGGTTGGGGGCGTTAACCGCCCGGCCCGGAGCGCCCGCCGGGCCTCGGGCGGGGGCGGTGCGGCTGGACAATAGCGGGGCCAGGGACGGGAGGGAGGCTGGGGCGCCCTGCCTGGGCTAGGGGCTCGCGGGGGTTGGGCCCGGGCGTCCCCGCCGGCCCCGCACAAAAGATGACAGCGTGGGTGGCCCATCCAGGCCGGCCCTGTTCGGCTGGGCCCTTCTATTATTCACAACAATCCTGATAGTTTTAAAAAAATTATAATAAAGAGAGCCCAGGCCTTGGGTGGAACCCTCTGCATTTCCGGCCCTTTGGGCACTAGTGGGGTTAATGGGGCGCTTCCCAGGGACTCTTCCTGAAATACCCATCACTGCATCCCACTCCTCTCCTAGAGTCAACCCGCAGTGCCATCGCGGCTTCCAAACTTGCCTTTCATCTCCGTTAGCCCCCCTAAAATAAGCATGCAATCTGGATTTTTCATTTTAAAAAATGTATCCACTTGCTATGCACATCACAGATTGTAGACGCGTCCCACAGTCCCTCCTCCTCTCAGCTCCATCATATCTCCAAGTCCCCCTTCTCTGTAGCAATAAATTGTGGAGTGGCTTCCGCAACCACCTCCTGGGGCTGTCCTCGCCCGCCACTCTTGAGGGAGCTGGGGACGGATTCATCCTGAATGACACCTGACCTGGGATGTGTAAGGGCCCAGGTCTGCACCCCATGGGTGCTATGACACCAGGGGAATTGGGGTGCACAAACACCTGGGCAAAGTGAAAGGTTTTACAGGGCTTCCCCCGCCCCCCCCCCACTCCCCACCCCCCACCTTCCTGGCGCGGGGGAGGTATGGACTATGCTTCAGTGTGTCCCATCTGTTCTCCTCCCCCCATCCTTTTGTTTTAATAATTCAGGTGCACCTGGGGAACTGTTTCCCGAGTTCTGTTCCGTGGAGTCCAAGATCCTGTTATATGTTAAAAATGTGTCCTCTCCATGTGTTTTTTGTCAATGCATTAATTCAGCAAGCTCCTTTGGGTCCCACTGTCTTAAGGTCTGAGATGCCTGTCCCACCCCTTTGCTTCAACCGCCAGTTATCTGGCTGCCCCCACGTTGGAGAAAACCCCCAACACGGGCTCATTAGATGACTCCTGTGGGTTTTTCTTGCCCCCTTGGTACAAGAACTAATGACTCCCCCTAATTCTCAAATAATAGCTTCCTTATGAGGCATGGGAGGGTTTGTCAACTCACTGGTCAGCCTTTTCTTGCCTCCCTTGCAAAAGCAGTGGGTCGCCTCTCTCGTCTTTGCAGTTTGTTTTTTGGAAACCGAAGGACGGAGTGTAAAAGCTGAGGAGTCAATTTGGGATTATCTAAGTCCAGGGTTTTTGAAACTCACTGGTCCTCTTTCGGTGCTTCTGATTGGATGCTTGGCAGATTTTGCTGCTCCTGGTGCAGGGGACACTGATGGTCAGACCACCCTCCCCTGGTGGAGGTCACTTTGGAGGATGGGGGGCAAGAGAATGGTTTTGGTGTGATTACACAAATGTTCCCAGGTGTTGCACGGGGTGTACAAGTGGTTTCTGTGTCAGGTGCCTCGTGTGCATGTGTGCATATGTGTAGTTGTTGAGACTTGAAATGTATATAGATCTTACTTAGTAACATAGACTTTCTTGCATTTTTAATCCTTGCCTCTTTGAAGAGTGGACTGCTAAGGAGCTGTTAAATAATGTTAGAGCTTAAATAATGTTCAGGACCCCACTCCGCCTTTGTTCTGCTTTTCTGGTTTTTAGAAAAGACCCTCCCTCTGTCCTACTGCCTTCCTGAGGAGCTCCCTGGGGGCAGTCAGGGCCCTCTGTAGTGTCTGTGTCTACCCTCCTCTGTCCCCCAATACGTAATCCTGCATCTCTCCGTCTCCCCTGCTGGTTTCTTGTGCTCCACCCCTTCCCCCTGGATGACTCATCTGAGCCTCTGCCCTGGAGAGCCCATCTGTTCCTTGGTTCCATCTGACACCTGTGAGGATGGGCACTGGAGATGTGTGAGTGCTGAGGCAGGTTTTGGGGAGCCCCTGATTTTAAAGGGGCTTCAGATTTAGTGAGGGGAAGAGAAAAAGGATGTTCCCACCTATGATAGTGCTGTGGAACCCACTGCCCTCAGGGCTGGCTCATGGAGCAGGCAGGATGAGGTGATGGGTGCTGAGGAATGAAGGGGACCAAGGCATGAGCAAATGAGCATTTCCAATTGGCTTGCTTCCTGGGATCTGTATTCAGAGCTTTGGTGTGGGGTTCAGAGCTGTGTGACCTTAGACTAGTCACTTGCTCAAGAACAAAATGGGGTGGTCACTAAACCTTCCCGAGTGTGGTTAGGGTGTGGAGAGCAAATGAGCTGTGGGCAGATGGCAGGACTGTGAAGGCTCCATACACCTGCTGGGCCACTATCACGCCTCCCTGAGGTTCTGGCTCTGCCCTTCTGCGGCCACAGCTCTTACCTGTCCTGCCACTGGGTACCTCTGCTTCCAGCTGAGAATGCCAGACCGGAGAGGACAGGCCTGCACCTGGACTCCATTCTGACTTGCTGTTCTTGGCAGTGTCCTTGTCTTCCTATTCTTCATTCCCCTAAGGAGTCTGAGGACCTGCGTTCAAATCCCTTCTTTGGGGCAGGTCACTTCACGTCTCTGGGCCTCGCTGTCCTCATTTGTGAAATGGGTATAATGAGAACCCAGCTTCAGTAATTGTGAGGATGAAAGAGGATGAAAGACTCTGAAGTGCTTTGCTTGGCGCCAGGGAGCTGTGAACCCTGAGCTGATTTATTATCACTACGGTGCTGTCTGATTCTGCTCAGGTCTCTCCATTTGCCCTGTCCACACTTGGGCTGGATTGTTCTCTGGGAGGGCTTTCTCAGGCAATATGGGGTGTTGAGGAGTGTCCCTGGCCCCAACTCACTTCATGTCAACAGCACTCCCCCCAATATCAATTGTGGCATCTGCATTTCCCAGACATTGCCCAGTGTCCCATGGGGGGTACAGTCACCCACAGGTGAGACTCTCTCACGTAACAGCGGCCTGATATTTGGCCATATCCCCGATGTATCTCTTATTCTAGTTCCCTTTGCCCCCTTCCTCCCTTACAGTCTTTAATAGGGAGGGGCCTGTATTTACAAATTGTGTCTAGCCCACAGTCCTAGGCCTGGCTGTCCAGGTTTTTCCCACTTGTCACTCTGACTTTCCCCCACCCTTCCCAGCCTCCTGCTTCCGTCTCCCCATCCCCCAGGAGAGAAGCTCACAGGCACTTCCATGCCACCTGAGTCCTTGCCACTTGTCCCCATCCTGTCCATAGTGTGGGGGTTTTCCTAACTGTCCTTGGTTTCTGGGAACCCACAGTCTCCTACCCAGGTTTCCACACCCTCCTGGCCACCGTATCCCTTCCTGTCAATTTGCTTAACAGTTATTCTGGACTTTAAAGTAACTCACTTCTTTAATCTTTGCCTCTTCCTGGACAGTTTTGTCTGTGGAGTCATTGGACTGTTAATATACTAAAATTAATTTTAAATAGCTTGTATTCAATTACTAAGGCCTTAGTGGATCAATGAATTATTTTGTTGTCAGATGAATTGGTTTTTGAGTTTACTCCTGGTTTGAATGGGCCTGTGCTGGGAGCATCTTGGTTAGATAAGGTGTCCTGACTCACTTTTTCCACTCCTGCTCACTTAAGGCGCTTAAAAACCTTTAAAAATGGCCTTCCTCTGCTTAGAACCCTCTAGTGACTCCTTGTTCTTGGAAAAAATTCCAATTCCCTTTCCATGGCCTCCCTATTTGCCCTCTGTGGTGTTCTCCTCTCTCACCTTCCTATTACCCTCCCCTCCTGTGCCTGTACCCCTTCAGTCTAACCAGCTTCCCTGCCTACTCTGCCCTGCCTCAGGGCCTTTGCACTTGCTGTCCCCTCAATCTCTACTCAGCTGGCTTCTTATCTTTAGGTGTTGGCTCAGAGAGGCCATCACTGACCATACTGCCTATATTCACCCTTCCAACCACCCTTGCTCCCATCCTGCCTGTTCTTCTTTGTGCTTAGTATTACCAGAAATGCATATTAATTTGTTTATGTATTTGCTGTCTGTCTCATTCATGAGGGGGAGTTTTTCCTGTAAAGGGTCAGGCGAGACGGTGTTTGTTCCAACTATTCCACTCTGCCTTTGTAGCACAAAAGTATGAGTGGGTGTATCTGTGTTCCAATAAAAATTTACTTATGGACACAGAAATGTGAATTTCATATACTTTTCACGTGTCATGAACTATTTTTCTTATTTTAATCTCCCTCCCCCAGCCATGAAAAAATTCAGAAACAGTCTTAGTTTGTAGGCTGTACAAAAGTAGGTGGCAAGCTGTGTTTGACCCACAGAATAATGTTTGTCGTCATTGCTGCATGTCTCTCTAGCACTTAGGGCAGTTCTGCACACACAGTAGATGTTTAGCAAAAATTAGTGTGTTAATGGAATGAATTTCCATCTTTCTTATATCAAAGCATTTAGAGTCATAGTCTGTATTTTAAAAAATGGGTTTCAAGGGAATTTAAAAAGTACAGGGGATGTGCCGAAACCGGTTTGGCTCAGTGGATAGAGCGCCAGCCTGCGGACTGAAAGGTCCCAGGTTCGATTCCGGTAAGGGGCATGTACCTTGGTTGTGGGCACATCCCCAGTAGGGGGTGTGCAGGAGGCAGCTGATCGATGATTCTCTCTCATCGATGTTTCTAGCTCTCTAGCTCTCTCTCTTCCTCTCTGTAAAAAAAAAAAAAAAAAAAAAAAAAAAGTACAGGGGATGTAAGAAAATGTTATGACTCCACCCACCCAAAAACCCTCATTACTAAAGGAGAAAAAAAAAAGAGTCTATGTAAATGGGCAAATATTTTGCTGTTTGTAAATGCCTGACTTTTTCATTCTGCTTCACTCCATGCCTTTTGCATAGCATCCCATCAGAAGATTAGTAAGGAGTATTATACCTGGCTTTAAAGAGTTTGCTTTGGCTTGGCGGAAGCTGAGGGTTTAAGAGGAAGACACTGTTTCCTAATCATTTGGTTTTGTAAACATCCAACTCATCTGCTTTACCAATACCAATGCCCTGTCAGGAGGGTGAATGTAGTCCTGGGAACTGCTTCTTTTTTTGCTTGGGAACACTCGTGAAGAGCTGGCTTTGTGGGTTGGACATTTGAGCTTTGTGAGGTGAGTGGATGGCGAGATGGCCGTGTTGGGTTCGGGCGCTGCCCGTACCTCCTTGGCCTCACTCCTCTACCTCAGCTTTTGAGAGCGAAGACTGGCTGACGAGTGATTTCTGAGTCAAGCAGATCTTTAGCATCTTGGATTTGGTGCTGTCCTGGGAACGTTCTGACTTGTCCAAGAAGCACACGTTAATTTACGGTCATGCCTTCTTTAGTTGATTGAAATAAACAACTTGGAGAGGGTTACTCAGGACTTCGTGGCTTAACAAAGTTGCCTGTCCTTTTTGTGTGTTTGTTGTTGGCTTGTTTCGATCTTTCCCTGCCTCTCCATCTATCGCTTCCCTTCCCTTCCCTCTCCTCTTTTCTTGTCCCACCGCAGTGGTTCCAGTGGACATTAGGGGGTTAATGAAAAGTTTGCGTTAAGCTGTCTTTGCTTCATGGTTGGGCTGTGCCTTTTGGGCTATGGATCTCTGGGGTAGAGGCCTTGAGTGTGTTTGTTCAGTGGACAAAGAATAACAATCAGAATGCCAGCCACCGAGGGCTGCAGTGCCCAAATGGGTCTCCAAGCACAGAACAGAACAATAACAAATGTAGCATTTGGCTCCATTGGCTGGTACCAGTGATGGCAGTTAGGGCTCTCAGACAAGCCTGTACAGCAAGCTGTGAAGGGGTGGGCACTCAGCATTTGTCTCCAGCATCCTCCTCCCTTCTGTGTTTGCATTTGGACCCAATAGATGACATCTTCTGGGCAGATAGGGGTGGAGGTGGGCCTGCCTTCATGGTTTCATGGCTGCTGCCTCCAGTCTCGGGGAGGTTGGGGGGAGGAGAAATGATTCATGTAAAATGAGCTGGCAGTGGATCCAGAACTGTGCTTTGTGCGCAAGCGAGAGGATGGATGAGGAGGCCTCTTTAGAGCAAGAGCCAGCCTGAAGCCTCCAGCAGGCACAGTGACAGCTTGACAACAGGGGCATGCTGGGGATCTCCAGACAGGTGGGGTGGAACTAGGCTGTATGCTCAGCCGGAACCTGGACCCCGGCATGCTCAGTACCCTGTCTCTACTTGGATCTGCTAGTTAGGTGCTCCGAGCGAGTGTGGGGGACAATTTGCTTTGGCTCCACAGGATGCGTGGGGCATCCCAGCTGGGCAGTTGGACTGGGAGATCCCGTCATATTGCTTTTGGTCTCTTCAAATCCCCATTGCTCCCCTATTTTTCTAAAAATTCCATCTGTCAGAAAGGGTTGACCCTAAGCAAGGTGGGCTTCCTATCTTAGGTCGGCAGTTGCATGGATCTTGATTGATTATCTTGGTCATAAGTCAAGAGAGATTATTGTTCCATCTCTAGCTGGCATGTGAGTAAAGCACCTGGAATTTAAACTCTTCTTTAAAAAATATATTTTTTTATTGATTTCAGAGAGGAAGGGAGAGAGAGATAGAAACATCAGTGATGACAAAGCATCATTGATCAGCTGCCTTCTGCACACCCCCTACTGGAGATCGGGCCTATAACGGGGGGTGGGGGGGGAGGGGCATGTGCCCTTGACAGGAATGGAACTTGGGACTCTTCAGACCACTGAACCAAACTGGTTAGGATTAAACTCTTGATTTATTGTTTTACTAGAGGCCTGGTGCACAAAATTTGTTCAACGGGGATGAAGGTGAGGGTTCCCCAGCCTTGCCTATGCCCTCTCACAGTGCAGGTGCCCTGTGATGGATGGATTGCCCCAAAGACGTAGGCCCCGCCCACTGATCCAGGGCTCCTAGATGGATTGCCCCAAAGAGGTAGATCGGAGCCGTGGGACCTGCCTCCACGCCACACACACACACGCGCACACACACACACACACACACACACACGCAGCGTCAAGCCCCTGCCCACCCACGCCCACTGTGCACACAACCTGGTGATCACTCCTTGCAGTGTGAGGGCTCATGGTGTGAGGGCATGATGACCAATAGGCTTTTATTAGTATAGATTTCAACTCCTTCCCCCTGAGAAAGAGTAGGGAGTCGGTAGAGAAAGCTTGTTTTCTGACACTTTTTTGGAAGAGAAAGCATCTCATTTCATGGCCTTCCTGGGCTACAGCAGGTGGAAGCCAGAGAATGGTCTTGGCTACTCTGGCCTCTTCTTGTCCTTTTTGCACCAAAGGCAAAGTAGAGCCCTGATCTGAGCTAAAGACTGATGAAGAACTGACTCCCAATGATGAAGAACTGTATACCCAATGCTGTCACCAGGCAGGCCCCATGGAAGGAAGGAGGGGTGGCTGGCTGGATGGACAGAGCTCATTTGCTACTCATAGAGCTACAGCAAGTGGGTGTGGTCAGGTTCACAATGACCGCTGCAGGGACCTTGGGCAACGTGTCTTCGGTGATATGTCCTGTGGCCTCTGCAAACTTCGAAGCCACACCAACTCCAGACATGCACCAACTTCAAGGTGAATATATATAATTGAGAATGGAAGAAGGCCTCTCATGCATGGTCCTGGGGATGAGTGGCTTGTTTTTGTGATTCTGGTTGGACTGTGGCTTTGTGGTTGACACATAGCTATGGGACATGTCCTCCAAGCCCTGGGCTGAGGGTGTCTGCATTTATCAAGTTAAGTGTGACAGTTGTTGAGCTTGTGTGTGTGTAACCAGGTGAACAGCATGTCCTGCCCACAGGGTCATGGGGCCATGGATGGATCAGGATTGGGGAGAGCAGAGGGAATGGTGGGGACTCAGGAGGACGTTGTATAGAAGATAGATGAAACCAAACCTGTGGAAGCTCGGCTGGGGCAGTGCCTGTGGCTCAGGTGTGACCAGAGAGGCAACTGAAGAGTTGCCATTTGAGCTGAGACTTTCATCTTGGGTAATGGTGAGCTGGTGGGCATAGAAAGAGAGGTATTTGGAGGGGACACTGGAGGCTCTTTTACATGGGGAAACCCATGTAAAAGAGCATAGAAGAGGCAAGGGGAGCTGGGGGAGGCCCATTTATTTCTTGGGTGCCTCTGCTTCCCCTCCCCCCAGTGTCAGGCATTGAGGGGTTAAGATGAGCAAGGGTTGACAGATCTGCCCTCAAGGAGCTTAGAGTCTGGTTGATGAAGCAGGACCAAAGTCATTCCAGTCACTGGGGAGAGCTACGTGATAGCTGCCCAATGATTGGTTCTAGTGTGCCGACCAGACCCCGAATATTCTAGGACAACAACCTCTCTTAAAATGCTCTGCTCTGTCTTCTTTAAAAAAATATTTTTATTGGTATATTTACATACCATAAAATGCACCATCTTAAAGTGGACATTTCAGTGGTTTTTAGAATACTTAAGAGTTGTGCTACCATCACATTCCAGAACATTTTCATCAGTCCAAAAGGAACTCCCTCCCTATAAAACTGTTATTCCCTACCTCCCTCAGCCCCTGGCAACCACTAACCCACTTTCTTTCTCTGTGGATTTGTCTGTTCACATTTCACATAAATGGAATCACGTATTATGGGGTCTTTGGGTCTGGCTTCTTTCAATGTTTACAAGGTTCATCCACATTGTAGCAAGTGCCAGTGCTTCACTCCTTTTTATAGCTGAATAATATTCCAGTGTTTGGATGGATATATTGTGTTGATCTACTATCTGTTGATGGACATTTGGGTAGTTTCTCCTTTTTTCTGCCCCTTCTTTTCCCCGTCTCAGAGTTCTGAAATTCTAGTACTGGAGTGTACATACTACTCACCCAGTTGAACCCTTGTACAGCGGCAGCACGGGAAGCCTTTGTGGGGTTATGTTTGGGGGGCTGAGGCTGGGCGGGGTCAGCAGAAGAAGGTAAGAATAAGGGAGGCCTTGCCCGTGGTGTATGCGTTGTAGGTTGGGGTTGGGCTTCCGGGAGGAGGGAAGCCTGGCACGTCAGGTGTGATGCCCAGCTCGCCTGTGGGAAGCTGCCAAGCTGTCCTTTGCACACTTAGGCCATGAACTCCAGTGTTCAGTCCTCACCTCTCTGCCTTCCTTTCCTCCAGCCCAAGCCAGGCAGGGTCCACCTGGGAGGCCCCCTGAAGGACCTCTGAGTGCAGCCACCGGGCCTCTGTGCAGCCCCTGCCACTTCTCTTTCCTGGTCTGTCCGGTTTTGGCCCTGACAGGATTGTGAGTTAACTCTTAGAAGGCAGCAGCTGCCACGTTCTAAGCTTCTCTGTGGCCCTCACAAGCCCCACCGAGTAGCCCTGTGGTGGACTTGGCTCTTGCCTTGGTATCCTTCCCTCCAAGGCTTGTGCCTTCACCATGCCTGGTGATTTGACCCACTTGCTTTGCTGGTGTCTTCCCTGTGGGGAAGAGGTATGTGTGTGTGTGTGTGACTCGCAGTTCCCCTGGCAGAGAACACAGATAACCTGGGTGTCCTGAGTGCTAGGGAGATGTTTCTGGCACTAGGACGATGCCATGGGGGATGCACACGAGCACTAAGTGTCAGATGTCAGAATTGGACCCCTACTTCATGCTATATACAAACATTAACTCCAGATGACCAAAGCTCTAAAGTGAAAACTGAACCGACAGAAGCCTTGGGAGAAAATACAGGCACAAGTATAAACTGATGTCTGAGGCAGTGCTGTCCACTAATGACATAAGGCAGCCCCATGCATAATTTAAAATTTTCTAGTAACCACATGAAAAGGTAAAAAGAAACAGGCGACACTAATTTGAATAGTGTATTTAAGTGAACCCAAATATCCAAAATATTACCATTTCAACATGTAATTAGTATAAAAACTGTATTTTACACTTGACATCTTGGTGTATTTAACACTCGACCTGTTGGTGTATTTCCCATTCTGACAGCCTGTGTCTATTTCACACTTGATATCCTGGTACATTTCACATTCAGTGCTGCTGCATGAGGCCTCACAGGCTGGTCTTTGGGAAGACTTCTGTCTTTGGATGAGCTGAGTGCTGTGATTGGTCAGGGGTGTTGTAAATGGGGGTGCCTGGTATTTAGTTGAGGCTGGCCCCTTCCCATCTGTGTTTCTGGATCTGTTAGCCTGAAACTGGGGAGATGAGACAGACTCAATACAAACCACGACAGCCATGTGAGGAGTGAGGGGGTGAGACCCACTATGATGGAGTGTAGCTGAGGCGAGGACAGGGAGGCTCTGAGGCTTTCATGGAGGTGATGGGAATGAAACTTGAGGAGAAGAAGGCTGTGGGTTTGCCTGGACAGGGACTGACTCCTGGAGAGCCTGTGATCGGATGTGCTGTGAGGAAGTGGGAACAAGCTGAAAGTCCTTCTCTTGAGACTCTGGCCAAGCCAGGATGTTGGGCTTGATGGCCAGCCCTCAGAGGGTTGAGCAGCCATGGCTGTGGCCCAGTCCTTCCCATGGACCCTTGCACACAGCCTCTCATCTTTGACAGGAGCTTGAAACCTTGTCCTGGCAGCAAGGCCTGAAGGTTCTGAAGGCCGAACTCATGGCAGAGCATTTGTGGCATGTATGCTGGACATGCTGGGGGCTGTGAACTTGGAGATATTTCCATGGAGGGAATTGGAAGAACTTGGAATGGTGCTTTGGTCATAGGATAACCCAGGAGAAAGACTTGTGTATAAACGTAGTTTGGCAATAACATCCACAGCTGCAGATGATTTTATTTTATTTTTAAAATATATTTTTAATTGATATTTTACAGAGAGGAAGGGAGAGAGATAGAGAGCTAGAAATGTTGATGAGAGAGAAGCATCGACCAGCTGCCTCCTGCACACCCCCTATCAGGGATGTGCCCACAACCAATGTACATGCCCTTGACAGGAATTGAACCCGGGACCCCTCAGTCCACAAACCAACGCTCTACCACTGAGCCAAACCGATTTCGGCTGCAGATGATTTTAAACATTTAAAAAATATATATTTTATTGATATTTTACAGAGAGGAAGGGAGAGAGATAGAGAGCTAGAAATGTTGATGAGAGAGAAGCATCGACCAGCTGCCTCCTGCACACCCCCTACCGGGGATGTGCCCGCAACCAAGGTACATGCCCTGACTGGAATTGAACCCGGGACCTTTCAGTCCGCAGACCGATGCTCTACCACTGAGCCAAACTGGTTTCAGCCTGCAGATGATTTTAAATTTAAATTTTAAATGAGGTCTTGAGGTCAAATGGCTGAGTGGGATTGGTACTCATGCACTGGGCCTGCCTGGGTTCAGATGCTGCCTCTGCTGAGTTTTTATCCTTAATCCTAAAATGGGGATGACAGGGGAGGTTTTTGCTTCAAGTGTGGTTGAGATGAATTGAGTTACTACGTGAAAATCCCTTAGTAAAATAATTCCCATCCTAGGAGTGATTCTGCACCCAGGGGGCACTGTGCATTGTCTGGGGATATCTGTGGTTGTCACAATGGGGGTGGGGGGACATCAAGTGAGTGGGTGTCAAGGATGCTGCTCAACCCCTCACAGTGCCCAGGATGGCCCCCCACAGACAGTGTTCTGATTTCAAGCACCCTTGGACAGAGATAGGCGTCATTCAGTAGATTATAGTAATGAGTTTTCTCTGGGCTTTTATTCTTCCCTTGACTGTAAATCAAGGTGTTGCAATAAAAGCTTCTAAAATAATTTTCCACTCCAGAACAGCCCATAGGTTTTGGAGCTGCTGTTCCATATTTGTACTGGGAAGGAGTTTAAAGAACAATTGAGGTTATTAGAAGCCACCTTGAAAATAAGTTGGTTTTTCTTCTTCTGAAGCTTCTTTATTTAATGGGGCAGATAGAAGGGTTGGACAGGGTTTTATGGACCAGGAAGCTGGATGATATTCCTGGGGGAGGTTGGGCTGGAGGCAGCCAGGCTGGAGCTCAAAGTCCTGCCTGTTCTGAACCTCTTCAGGTTGTTTCCTCCAGTGAACCTGGGGTTTGACGTGGATCCACCAGCCCAGAGCACTGTGGTCCTTAGTGTAGTGAACGGTGCCTCAGGCCCCTGTGAGAGCTGGGTGGGACTGTGGATTTGCAGACTGACTCCTGGCAGTGAGAAGTTTGGGTTAAGTTTCATGTTCTTTGGCTGTCTTTGCTTGGGCTCAGGTGTCCTAGATGAGGCCACTATGAGACCAGATACCCGGAGATGCTGCTTCAGTGTTCTAGCCCCTGTTCCCTGCTGCCACCGGTCTCCTGGATTCATTCATTTGGCCTTTAGCCAAAAGAAGTCCTGAAAATGTTATCAACCAAGTCGTAGTGGCTATTCCCCTAACAAGACTCCTAGAGGGATCTTCGTTACAAAAATAATTTATCTTCACTTTATAAAAATCAGCAGTTTTAGCAAAGCAAAACCAAAACAATACAGACCACCGGTAGTCCCTGATAAGCTTCTGATGTGTGTATTCAGTCAGTGTAGGATTTGTGTGGGTCCCTCTGTGCGCTCCTGGGGTCCAGCTGTCGGTTTGGGGGTGACAGTATATTTTTCTTGCTCTGAGAGGCTGATGTAGTTATTGGGGAGGCAAGAACTCGCATGTGGGGCTGGTGATATAGCCCTATGACCAATAGGCAGGGGGTCCTGTCACATATTAGTAATCCGGGCACCCGGAGGGCTGGGACCTCAATGTAGTCAGGATTGGGCAAGGGCGAGGGAGCAGGTATTGCTGTGGCCCTGACCCACTATGCACAGGGGAGTATGCCTGATTGAGCCCCACACTCCACTTCTGCCTGTAGCGTCGGTGGTTTGGCACTGAGCCTGGGCTGGGCTGTGTTGAACTTGGGGCTGTGGAGGAGGCCTGGCAAGAGTGCGTGTCTCAGGAAACTGCCAGAACCCTCAGCTCTTTGCTTTGGAGCAGCCCCACAGTGACTTGACCGGCTTGGAGAAAGCCTGTTGAACTCTCTCATTGGTCCTCTAAATGCTGATATTGCTCCTTGAGGTATGGGTGAGGCAGACGGGGAAGCATTTAATGGGGGCTGTGGGACTTGGTAAAGTCTTCTTTGGAAAAGAAGCACCCCTAGGTATAGGAACCCCCAGCAGTCCAAGAAAACCAGGGGACTTTTTTTGGTTGGGGGGGGGGGGCGGGGAGGGAGACCAGCATCTCTGTGGCCTCCAAGGGGCCTTCTGGGCCTCATACTGAAGCTGCCCTGGGTTTGAGGTCTGGAGTCACAGCTCATAATGGGACCCACGCTCCCAAACCCTGTCACTGCCACTAACTCAGGGCGAACAATACAGGCTCTTTGGGCCTTGCGTTCTCACTTGCTTTCCTCGCCAGATGATGGCGAGCAGCAAACAGGGCAGTGTATGTTCATAAATGCTCTGCATGGGTGCTGTCATCCCTGCCTCTATGTAGAAGTTTCAATGGCATTCTTACAGCTAGCTGACTCTACCAGCCTCACTACACAGAAGAAGACAAAACTATACTATACCCCCAATGGCTCAGGAGTCTTATGTTTGCTGTTTGCATGTTATATCTTTTTTCATTCTTTTTTTTTTTTGCAGCCTATTTATATCTTTCAATCTAAAGAGTGTCTCCTATAATCCTGGCCAGGTGACTCAGTTGGATAGAGCACTGTCCTGTACACTAAAAGGTTGTGGGCTCGAATCTCAGTCAGGGCACAAATCTAGGTTTCAAGTTCGATCCCTGGTTAGGTGCATATGGGAAGCAATCAATTAATGTTTCTTTCTCACGTCAATGTTTCTCTTTCCAAAAATCAATAAACATATCCTCAGGTGAGGATTAAAATAATAAATAAATAAATAAAATAAATAAAACCCTGGCCAAGATGGCTCATTTGGTTTGGTGTCGACCCATGCACTAGGAGGTTGTTTGTTAGATTCCTGGTCAAGGGCACATGCCTGGATTGGGGACTCCATCCCCTGTAGGGAATGTGCAGGAGGCAAGCTGATGTTTCTCTCCCTCTTTCCCTCTTATTTTCCTCTCTCTAAAAATCAATAAACTATTGTTTAAAAAAACACACAAAACACAGTGTCTCCTATAGACAGCCTGTCATCATTGGATCTTGTTTTTGTTTTTTCTCCAGTCTGACAAGCTCTGTCATTTGATTGGATTGTTTAGTTCATTCACATTTAATGTCATTATTGCTCCATTTGGATTTATGTCTGTCATCTTTCTTTTTGGTTTTGTCCCATGTCTCCCCCCCACCCCCCACTTCTCTTCCTCCTTTACTGCTTTCTTTTGCATTAAGTGAATATTGTCTGCTGTAACATTTTAATGCCTTAATGGTTTTTTCACTCTATTTTTGGATGTATATTCTTAGTGGTCTCTAGGTCTTAACATACATTTTATCAGAACCTACTTCTGGTTCCCAGTATTATTTGACACAAATCTTTGCTGATTCCATTGAACAGTGCTTAATCAGGATTAAACTCACTTGATCAATTCAGAGAATTAAGTTTTGGGTTTTTCAAGAATGTTGATGTGTCCACTTGCCTGAATGTTGCCCTTTTGTTCACATTTGGTGAAGTGAACATTCAAAAGCCCTCTTTTGTAATAATCAAAACTACTTGTGAGGTTCTGCCATATCAGACCAGGTTTTGGAAGGCCCCTACTGTAATTGCCCTTTGTGGTTCTGGCCTCTTTTCCCTTGCCCCATTGAAGCTGATTGGTTGGTGGCCCAGAACGTGCCACGGGATTTCAAATCTAGGTCAGTGTGTCACACCCACGTGGAGGCAGGTCTTTGGGCTTTAGAGTGCCTGGTACTCGTCTTTGAGACCAGTCAATGGAAGGCTAGCAAGGCAGTGGTTCTGACTGGATTGCTGACTGTGATTCCTGTTGGAGCCTGTGTGGTCAGGATGGCCTGGGCAGGTGAAGAACTGGGTGCAAATGGAACAGGTGCTGCTTGGCACCAAAACGTGGGCAGCCATGGTATTCTGGCTATGCTTAGTTGAGATTTTAACTGCTATCAAAATTTTTTCTTTTAAAAAAATATTTTATTGATTTTTTTACAGAGAGGAAGGGAGAGAGATAGAGAGCTAGAAACGTCGATGAGAGAGAAACATCGACCAGCTGCTTCCTGCATGCTCCCCTACCGGGGATGTGCCCGCAACCAATGTACATGCCCTTTAACCAGAATCGAACCCGGGACCCTTCAGTCCGCAGACCGATGCTCTACCACTGAGCCAAACCGGTTTCGGTGATTTTTTCTTTTTCTTAAAAAAGAATTTTTTTTTTTTGTAATCTCACCTGAGGATATTTTCCATTGATTTTTATTTTTTATTTTTATTTATTTATTTAAAAATATATTTTATTGATTTTTACAGAGAGGAAGAGAGAGGATAGAGAGCTAGAAACATCGATGAGAGAGAAACATCGATCAGTTGCCTCTTACACACCCCCCACTGGAGATGTGCCCGCAACCAAGGTACATGCCCTTGACCAGAATGGAACCCGTGACCCTTCAGTCAGCAGGCTGTCGCTCTATCCACTGAGCCAAACTGGTTTTGGCATTCCATTGATTTTTAGAGTGGAAGGGAGGAGACAGAGAGAAACATTGATGTGAGAGAGACACATGAATTGTCTCTCCAGCATGGGGATCAAGCCTGCAGCTGAAGTATGTGCCTTTGACTGGCATCGAACCTGAGACCCTTTACTGGATGTTCTATCCACTGAGCCAAACCAGCTAGGGAGTACCATCAAAATCTTGATAGGAACTTTGGGGAGCTTTTGTGCATTTATTTTCTGATTTGGTTTATTTTATTTTTTTTAAAATAACAGCTTTGTTAAGTATAATTCACATGTTATACAAATCACTTTTTAAAAATGTACTATTTAGTTGTTTTCACTTTTTGGCCATTACAAATAATGCATACAATGGATAATATGAACATTCATGTATGTATTTTTGTGTGAACGTAGGTTTTCATTTCTTTTGGGTAGATACATAGGAGTGGAATTGCAGGATCAAATGGAAACTCCATATTTAATGCTTTAAGAAACTGTCAAATTGTTTTCCAATATGGCTGCACCATTTTTACAATTCCACTGGCAGTATGTGAGGGTTCAAATTTGGCTTGGTATTTTAAGTATGAATTAGGTATGGAATGGGTACCATAATCGTTTTAATGTTAGTTAATTTCAGGACACATTGCCTCTTTTCCCTGAGATCCGCTTCTGTCTAACCAGATAGATCAGCCAGTGAGCGGCTGGAGGGATGGGACCTCTGGGTCCCAGGCATAGCTCTGGAGGCAAGCTCTAAGTACTCTTATTTTTATAAAACTTGTCAGTAAAGACAAGTTTATGTGAATTACAAATTTCCCCAGATCCTGAAGGCTCTATGGTCATCTCTGTGTCAGGCGAGGTCTTTCTAGTTCATTGACTGCATACTCCTTTGTTTTTATGTGAGCGTGTATGATTTCCTTGCCCATTTCCTGACTACTTATATATTTTCCTTTTTAAACAGTGCTTCAGTGAGCATCCTTGCTGCTATCTCCTTGAGGTGATCTGCGAGTGTGGTAGCGCAGAGCATGGACACCTTTATTATTTTGAACGTGTTGCTCAGCAGTCCCCAGAAGGGTGGTCTGAGTTGACCTTCCTGTGACAGGCTTTCATCAGACAGCCCCAGCTTTGTCCTTTCTTTTAACCTATTATCTCCTAGTCACTGCTCTTTTGAATTGCCATTTTATAGCCATTGCCCACTTGTTATATTGTGGTGTTTATTTTTCTCAGCTTAGCACTATTGATATCTTTGATCTGTATCATTCTATTGGGGGCCGTCTTGGCCTCAGGGGGGTGTTGTGCAGCCTCCCTGGCCTCCACCCCCTCACTGCCACCTCCACCTAGTGTCCCCTGGGGGACAGACTCACCTCTGGTTGAGAACCAGTGTTTTATAATAACCCTTCTATATTAGGGCTATTAGCACCCTTTTGTGTTCCACATTTTTCTCTCTCAGTTTCTCATTTATCTTTCAGTTTTATTTTGGATGTGTTAGTACATTGGATATTTTAAAGTTTATTGCCAAATTTGTCTTTTCCTATAAAGTTCCTGGTCTTGTGACCTGCCTAGAGAGGTCTTTCCCTCCCAAGATAATAAAAGCATTGTCTGTGTTTTTCTCTGCACTTTTATGGATTGTATGAAGACCTGCAATCTAGAAGCACAGAATGGGGACAGGAGCTTTGTGTTTTCCATGTGTCTCCCTGTTAGTTGGCATGGGCTGGCGAGGCTAGTGGTTAGGATATAGATTGAGAGCTGGGCTCCCCTGTTGCTGGCTATGTAGTCTCAGGCAAGTCACTTCACCATGTGTGCCTCAGTTTCCCCATCTGTGAAATGGGCTGTGATAAACAGTACCTGCTTCCTAGGGTTTTGGGGCTGATTATATATGCCAGATGCTTAGAGCCATGCCTGCATGTGGGCGAACTGTGCCCCCATCACTGGCCTTTTCATCCTATTGGTCCTCTCTGATCCCAGCGTAGCTCTGAGGGAAGGCCCAGAGCAAACTCTAAAAGAAGAGTGATGTTCACGGGGTCAGTAAACCTGTTCAGGATCCACAGGGGTGGGTGAGGGCAGGATCCTCTCCTGGCATATCACTTGTGTACATGTGTGTCTTTCATCCTTACCCAGAGCCTATATAAGTGCCCACAAAATTACAAGGCATATTTGTGGAGAAACACAGATTACTTTGTTAATGATTATGGTTTTACTTTTAAAAATATTTTTATTGATTTCAGAGAGGAAGGGAGAGGGAAAGATATAAACATCAATGATGAATCATTGATCAACTGATTCCTCACACCCCCTACTGGGGGGTCAAGCCTCACTGGGAATCTGTGACTTCCTGGTTCATAGGTCAACACTCAACCACTGAGCCACACCGGCTGAGTGATTATGGTTTTAAATGGTGAATTATAGAACATCTAAGACCTGTACATATGTATAAGGAATGAACTGGTAGCTCTGCTGGTTGGCTCAGTCGGTTGGAACATCATCCTGTGTATCAAAAGATTGCGGGTTCAGCCCTGGCCTGTGTGGCTCTTTGGTTAGAATGTTGTCCCAGCCGAAACCAGTTTGGCTCAGTGGATAGAGCGTCGGTCTGCGGACTGAAAGGTCCCAGGTTCGATTCCGGTCAAGCATGTACCTTGGTTGCGGGCACATCCCCCATAGGGGGTGTGCAAGAGGCAGCTGGTTGATGTTTCTCTCTCATCGACATTTCTAGCTCTCTATCTCTCTCCCTTCCTCTCTGTAAAATATCAATAAAATATATTTAAAAAAAAAAGAATGTTGTCCCATGCACAAAAAGGTTGGGGATTTGAGTCCCAGTCAGGGGCATGTAATTGGGTTTCGGGTTCCTCCCTGTTTCCCCAGTCCCCTGTTTTTCACATTGATGTTTCTCTCTCACATCTCGAGGTTTCTCTGTCTGTATCTGTATCTGTCTCTCCCCCTCTCTCTGTCCCTTCTACTCTCTGAAAAAGCAATGGAAAAATATCCTCAGGTGAGAATAATAATAAAAAAAAAAAATGTTTCAGGTTTGATCCCCACTCGGGGTGCATACAGGAGGCAACTGATCAATGTTTCACTCTTACACTGACGTTTCTCTCTCACATAGATGTTTCTCTTTCTCTCTTTTTCTCTCTTCCTCTCTCTTCCCCCTTCCTCTCTCTCTAAAAATGAATAAAAAACATATTTTTGGGCGAGGATTAAAAAAGAGAATGAAGTGGTAATATTTTGAGTGTCTGCCAGGGGGCCCTTCTGGCTGGGTGGGGAGTTTGCTTGTTCTCCTCAGCCCTTAGGATGTTGGCATCCCTTTCTGTTGCCCCTTGCCTGGGCTGGGGGCTGGGGGACAGGTGGCCTTTGCCCATGCTGCTGCCTTGACCCTGTTGAGAGCCTAGTAAAGACGAAGGTGGGCTGGCAGGTCCTGTTCTTATCCGTGATATTTCAGAGCAAGTGCTGGCAGCCAGACCTGCATCTCCTCTGGGTTTCCTGGCCTTCTGCCCAAGCACTTCCCTTTTACTTTTCCAATCCAAGTGCTTTTTTGTTTAAGAAAAAAAAATTGGAGACATAATTTAACATTTACAGAAAAGTTTGCAAGAATAATATTAAGAATTCCCTGATACCTTTCACCCCATTCTCATTTTACTGCGTCTGTTTTTACTCCCTTTGTCTTCCTCATTCTCTCTCTGTGAATGTTTTCAAACTCTTCCAGATAGATACTTCTTTCTCTTTGGTGTTTACTTCTTCCAAACAAGGTATTACACCAAGTAAATACTTTGGTGTTTGCTTCTTCCAAACAAGGTATTCTCTTATCAAATTCTCAAAATCAGGAAGTGAATTCTCCAAATTCTCGAAAGAGGATCCAGGTCCACACATTGCATTCAGTTGTCATGTTTCTTTTCATCTGGAACTGTTCTAGCGTCTGTCTTTAGAGTTCATGTAGGATGTCCCCCATTGTGGGCTTATCTGATGATT